>JAHZNK010000831.1:0-25090 GCA_027744615.1 Lepidocyrtus cf. nigrosetosus NNG-2020 | reverse complement strand
ATGAGTTTCGAAGATGCTTTTGAAGAGCATCGTAGTAAGAGTTTCAAGAGTTTCATGTGAAAAGAGAAAAGTGCGTGTGTGGCATGTGCCTTGTCGTACGAAAAATGCAGTAGATGAATTCATCTTCATCATTAAACATCTGCGTAAAGGATTTTCTCATCAACCCATCAAAATTTAAGTTAATCTGCGTGCCAGGCGTACTTAAAAAGCACGCATGCTGACATAATACGATTTACTTAACATAAAAAATCCGTGAAAGGATGCGTGCTGTGCATTGCATTGTTAAGGAGGTATTGATCATGTCATTTTAATGCAGTATGTGGTAGGTCGGAAACCGCAAGTCAGCAAAGAACTTACAATCAAAATCTGCTTGAAGCCACTATGCATATGAAACAGATTTGAATTCAATCCTATTTTTATAATCAATTATTTAATTTTAAAGATAATCAATTCCACTGTAGTAAGTCATATAAATATTTCGTACAACCATTTTCCATAAGAAAAAATGTTTCGATCTTTTTAATCTTAAGAGTTAGTATCGTTTCAAAAAGTACGTTTTAAAGGAATAATACTGACATAAATTTGACTTAACGACCAGAAAGAAAATCACATTTAGGATTAGTGCAATTAGTTTATGAAAAATAGGGTATAATTTCGTCCATTTCGTGGGTTACTTCTGCGGCTAATACTTTGTCCTTGTAATACGAGAAGTTTTTAATTCTCACATTAAATGGAAACTAACAACTGAAAGATGTCATAAATCTGCATTTCCTTCCCGCAGTAAAAATAATGAATGAATAACCTTATGGTGTGTGAAGCTAAAATGGTTGTCATTTGCTCCAGAGAAAAAAATGTGTCCAGTTTAGTATATACACTTATTCGAAAGATGGTTTACTAATTCAAGCTTTAAATTAACAAAAATATTTTGGTAAGACTTGAAAACTGAAACACCCTTTTAACTCTCTCTTTAACATGATTCATGGAACGACTTTTAAAGAAGCTTAAAAAGCTGTGACCCCGTTGTTGTATCAATAACATTATTATGCTTGCAATTCAGTGCAGTCGGTTATGAATAAAAATCCTTCTTAAATTTATCATCATATTATTGTTGTAAAAAGAATACTCCGGATAATATTTCATAATGCAAATGAGTTCGAAGAAAATATCACGACACGTTGATTACAACGATACTACGATATTAGAAAATGTTTCATTTTTGAATATTAAATAACCATTTTGACATAGTTTTTAAAGGCTCAGCGTTTGTTTTTGGTAGGGGAGCTGAATGAGTCTGGAACGACAGGGAACGGCGCGACAAAGCTGAATGCAAACTTTCCTATGAAACAGGAAACAAAATATTCATTTTTATTGCATTTTGGTTTGAACTTGGAACTGCAGAAACAGTTTTAAAAAATAAGAGCAAGGGCAGGGAAAAAAGTAATAAAAAATAGTTTAAAGGACAAAATGCATGTATTTAGTAATGATTAGAATCGTAAACTCAACTGAAACACTGAAGGGAAACCTTAAGCCTGATACAACACCATTTTATATGCATAACGAATTATGTATATGTAGGTTTGTCTGACTTGACAATAATGGTTCGGAAAACATATTTTGATTTGTTTGAAATGGTTCCTCTGCACACAATTATCCAGCTTTGATACTCTATTTTTATCTAACGGTTGGTAGAGTAAGAAAAAAGTAAAGTGATGGAAAAGAAAAGGAAAAGTGGAACGGAAGTTCAATTTTCATCCGCTTTTTATTATCACTAAAGTACCAGTAACGATGACAGAATGTCAAATTAGAGAAAAACAGAAGCGTGATCGTTTAACCTGTATTCATGTCGAACTTAATGAGCAAAATCGATTTCAGACAAAGTATTATGCCTAAAAGATGTAACTTTTATCCAAAAAGTTGGACCAATTAGGTCTGCTTGTTAAAGACGACAGTTGAGATGTGATAAGACAATCGTATCACAATACTTTGCTTTCTTCAATCTGGAACAAAAGCTATTTATTACTGCTAAATGCGATTTTCCTGCCCCATAATAGTAAAGTCTGACGTAAATAATTTGACATTTTCCAGCATTTAGTTTCGGCGATAAAGTCAGTATTACGAATTGGCCTTGTCTCACACAGCTAACTTACTATATAGCCTATACTAGAACTAACGAATAAACTTCAAAGTTTGCTGGAAAACAATTTTGGACAACTGACAAACATTTGCAGAGATTTATGTCATATAATATCGTATATCTGACGTAGTTTGTTCTGGCCTTATTATTATTATTCAGTTTGCTCTTTTATTACGATTTCATCGTTTTTTAATCCATCAGTCTTAAACTAGCAGCGCTAAATAAAAAAAGTAAAATAAGATGGATTGTAGTCTCCTTCCTATCTTGGAACAAGTCATTTGAAGAAGAAATGATGAACTAAGTTTATGAGTGGTAGTGATTAAAAAAAGTTTACAGTACCCTTACCGTTCAATCGTCGTCTCTCAACAATCAATCAATCAATTTAGCATTCAGTATTTGTATTACAGGTAAAGATGCTTTCTCAATGTAACTTGTCGATTAAATGGGTAATCAAATAACTTTAGTGACTAATGCGTTGATTAGGAAGTATGTTAGATATCCTAACTGGATTGTATCTTGTCGACATGTAGGTATTAACACCATTCAGAAATAGTTGCCTACAAACTTACAACTACTTTTAATTCACAAAGGGGAAATGCCTGGTTTATTTCTTCAAAATGTATGTCATGTCACGCCTTGGTTATCGTTTCATGCACAGAAAGAAGCAAAAAAGCACGACTATGATTATGTGTGATTGGAAATTGTGGGTGATGCTATGTCATGATATGAGTCAGGTTCAGTAGCACGCTCCCTTGTTTGCTTATTACGTAATATTAACCAGGGAATTAGGGAAAGGAGATCAGACTGCATTTTTTACCTATCGATTGGTAAACCTACTTAATAGATTTCTGTTCAACACTGCCAAACTGTTTACATTAACAACATTGCTTTTTTATTTTCCTCTTCTAATCTGGATTTGTATTAGCAACGTGGGATTATTTGTAGGAATTAAACTGAATGAAGTTTTTTAAACCCTGGTAATTAAAATAGGAAATGCATAAACACATAGCAACCCACAATATAGTGTTTAGAAATGCAAAATTATAAAATCTGTAGGTATACAATAGCAATGATGCAAAACGAGTGGGATTTTTTATGAGATAACCGCTATTTGAAAGTTCCGATTAGGCTTTTTTGAAAATTTTTTGAACTGTTTTGTTTATTCCGATTCTTCTTAGAAATGTAAATCCACGAGTTTACCAGACTGGGTATTTCCGCTAAATACATCCAGTCAAGCTTGGGTTAAATATTTATTTATTCAAAATCCTACTTTTTTCTTTTGTCTATGTCCCACACATACCCACTCACACAATGGCTCCGACAAACACAAGAATCCTATTTGAACCGAAATTATATGTTATAACCGTAGACAAATAAAATGTTAAACTTAATAATCATTTTGTTAATTTATGACAGGAGAACATTTTTGCTTGACAAACGTGTACTTTGACAGTTTTAAATTTTTACAATCATCAATCACTTTAACTTGAACAGTAATCTAAAAGCAATCATAGTTTAATAGAAACTAACATATAAATAAAGACATTGTTACTGTTATATAATTTATTCAAATTGCTTTGTTAGCTGGTTCTTGCAAAATTATGCAGTTTAAACAACTCTAATACACGTGCATGTCTGCATGACAATGAATTTAGTGAAAGTTGTTAACCAAAATATATAATTTCTTCTACATCACAAGATTTAACTTTAACCAACATAAATATTGTTATTGCATCAGAGCAGTCTGAGAGTGCAAACTAAATAGCAAACAATTCATAAAAGGGCCAGGAGGCCAAAGCTTTCAGGCCATTCTCTTACTTTTTACAACGGGAAACCTTTTGACCATCATTTATTACTTAAGGTACGCATTTTTTGTAGGATCCCAATGGAACCATGTTAAAAGGCTTAATGTCATTTTTATACCTAAGAGACTCACTTTACTACTTCTCTTCAGGTAACGAGGAGAAACGGAAGAACATTTTTCCTATTACAATGATTGCTAAAATCAAATCTCTCTCCAGAGACTTCCGGCGTACTTTTTCAATGGGTTTTTATACTTTTCTCCATACTTCACACTCAGTTTTCTTTTACTCCTATTTTGACTCTAACAATAAAGTACTACACACTACAAATTTTTACTCATCACGTCATCAACCTTCCGCCAGTTAAACAAGAGGCTCTGCTTTTTAGTGAGAAAATGAACAAATGGCCAAAAAATATTTCATTTACCATATGCCATGGATATATGATGAGCTCTTCCTGGTGGTTTAGTGTTTTATGGCATTCTACAAAATAAAAGACCATCTTGTTTCGCTAGAATATTTCGACATAATCCGTTACTTTATATGTTTACACAAAGTTTCCATTTTTTGTGGAGGGGAAGTAAGAAAAGAAGGTGCGTTCGGTGTCGGTCATCTACCTTCTTTCCATATCACAACAACATTATTGTGATAACATACACAGCCTTTCACTCTGTTGTAGGTGATGGAAACAAATGCCCAGTGTAGATCTTCAATAATAAAATGCGTGTCTGTCAGCTCTCCTATAATAAATAATACTTCTTTCCAAGATAGGAATGAGGTGAGGATCCCATTAGGAAAGATAAAGGGGAGATCAAAATCTTTTATTGGAGCTTTGCTTTATATAAAATCTAGTGTAAATGGGGAGTAAATGACGCTTCCTCACAGTAACAGATTTCAACGATTACCTACTCAAAATGAACTAGGCCCATTGTTTGGGGAAGTCGCTATCCAACACCCGATTATGTTTGACGAGGCTTTCATTTTGTAATATTTCCTGCGTTCTTTTTTTAAAACACTGACAAGGACAATAGCAATATAATGCACTTTTGAAATGGAAGAAAGAATTTCATTATTTCAAATTGTTCCTACAAAATGAAATAGCATTCACCTTCTCAATAGAATATAAACAGATTTGTAGACCTGGAGAATAGAATAGAAGTTCGGAACTTTGATGCCATTTTCACCGTTTCGAAAGTAAATTATTTTTATTTGCTAAAGAAAGACTTTAAACCATGCAGTTGTGCAGCTTATTTTAAAGTAGTGAACTTTCCAGATGCAAGCGATTATGATTTAATGGAACATTTATCTTGATCAAAGATGCAAAAGTTTTGCTGGTGGTCGCTCTTTAGAAGATGCCGAAAAGATTATGGCTATCTTTAAATCGAGTGCTCTCTTGGGTACTTGGGTGCGGAAATGCAGATGTGCTTTTAACACATTTTTCAACACAATTTACCCAATGCATAGGATAAATAATAATTTCTGTTTGATTCTGCCAATTTTTTGGCTTTCTATATATACCGCCAATTTAATTGGGGTTTATATTAACTTGGTCTGAGTTTTTGATGAAGAGATTTAATTAAATGTGGCGACAATTTTCCTCATTACAACGAAGATCGGGGCAAATTTCTGCTACCATGTACTTTACAAGTTCCATAAAATTTTATGCGAAATGTTGCCTCTATATTTCGCTGCATTTTTATTATTTCTGCGAGGAAAACGAAATTATTATAGTCTATACCAGACCACTGCATCAAAATAAAAAATAAAGTTTTGTCTGACATACCCGCTTCAAATGCTAATTACAAAACGGAGTAACTACTTCATGCATGAGCCACCGATATGATAATGGTAATGATGATGGTAATATGGAATATTTATTTCACTCTAGCGTAAAACTAAAATGGTTCATTCTAAAAGCTGTAATCGTACAAGTCGGTTTGTGGTAACCTACCAAAATAAAATGTCATTACTAAATTTTCATAACTTCTGAGTGAATCATTTCTCTTTATGAATATGACACAAGTGTTTTAATATAAATCTTACTAAATAGTACTGCAGCAGCAATTAAGCAAAAGTTGAACGTGAATACTTTTCTTGTGCTTGAGTTTCATATAGATTCCATTCATTTTTTGTATTGCATTTTCAATTTAACAATCCTCATAATTTTGATTATATGCTTAGCTGTCACATCTCTAAATATCACAAATATGGGGTTTGAATATACATACAAAGCAAGTTTTACATCGTAAAATATTTTGACAGTGGAATGACTGGAGTAAAAGCAATTTTCTTCACATGGATTTCCAGCTCTGTAGAGCTTAAATATTTCAACTTCAATACTAAATTTATAGTACTAACCAGGAGGAATCGGGTAACAAATAGAAATCTGTTTAGCTGTACCTTTTCATTCAAGAAACAGAACAGTTGTACCCATCTACGCATAATGGAAATGCGTTTGTTGAAAAACTAAAATGGCATGTCATTATCCTTATCTCAATCTGGCTTATCAGCACCACGTCATCTTTCAGCATGATCTACATAAAAACTTTTGTCACAGGGATGGAAGGCAAGATAGGTTTACGTTTACTGCACCAGCTATAAAATTTTTGGAGGAAATAAATAGCAACGACGATTCATAAATAGCAAGTGGCAGAGGAATATCAGTGGAGAAAAGGAACATGTTGTAAGCGAAGAAGAAAAATTGTATGCACACTTTCATTGTGTTATTGCATTGACTTGGAAGTAAATTAAGACGCAGAGTAATATATATTAGTGACGTTGCGGTTGGAAGTTTGAAGAGACGGGAAAGAAGGAGGAAGGAAATGCAAATGCTCTTTAGCATGCTCTTTGGTGCATAGCAAACTAACGCACCCACTACCGCCGCCACTTACTTGCTCTACTTTATGAGCGTTGAAAAAGTGAATAAATGTGCCTCCTGAGAAAAAAGCATGTTGTTAGGCGTTCATTTGTTATGACTACTTACATGACATTATTTCCGGTTTGCAAGAAAAAGAGTTCCTCTCTCAGTTACTAAATTAGCTTTAGGATGTTTATACTGTAACCTTATTTTTATGGCAGAAGAGTGACATTTTCTTGATGTGTAATCATTTTTTTCAGTCTCGTTTCAAGACTCGTGGAATTTATGGAAAATGCGTAAATGGACTTTCACTTTCCAAATGCTAAAAATTAAAAAGCTGATTAGCCTATCCTAATTTTATTGATATTTGATAGGTCTAATCATACAAATTGCATTGAATGCTTGAGAACCTTATCCAGATATTATTTTAATTAGAGTCCGTATCTAATAAAGAAATTGCATATTTCCTTGAATACCATATTTCAAACAATTACATTGCAAGACTGCATTACATTATCCACCCACTCGTTGCTGTCATTGTAGATTCTTTGTTAGATTTACGCTATAAAATGTATTTTTAAACTTTTGATGATCTAGATAGTAAACACAAAAGCATTTCTAAAGAATGGTTGTAGGTCCATTATATTCTTTTTAGGATGAATAAATGAGCCTTGATCTATCTACTTGTTCAATCAGTCAAAAAGCAAAACGAATGAAAACTCAGTGGCTCTGACATTGCACTGTTCCATTACAACACATCAGTTCTGTTTACTTTTGGTAAGAGAAGTAGCAGCAAAATAAGAAAAAAATGAGAAGGTAATAATGGAACTAAAAACTGCAGTTTGCCTTCCTTCAAACTTTCTTTTTCTTTGCGATGCATTTATTCATTAAGGAAAAGGAATGTTTGTATAATAGCAATAGACCAAATAAATAGAAGGAAAGAGAGGCTGATATTGAGTGAAAGGGGATCCAGAAAACGTCATCAAATGGAATGACAATCGACGGGAAAATGAATGTGTTTCCCATGCAGTAGTATATTTTAATGCGCTGAAGTATCTTTATAAAAACAAAATAAATTACATAAAAATCTATGCTAAGATAATAGGGAGTAATCCGCTACTCATTTGCTGGTATCTTCTAGTCTTACTAATGGCTCAAGGGGAGTTTTCCATTCCAACAAAAACTACATTTTTCATTTCCCTCATTGAATCTACTAATACTACGAGTGGAAGCGTGTGTATCTGTCTATCTACCTCGTTTGGTTTTACTATTTGATACTACTTGCTGTTTTCTTTAGATTGGACATGTTCCAAATCAGCAAAGAATTGCTACAATTCGTTAGAGTGGGTGTGTTCCCCTTATTTTTGTATAAAAAATATATGTGCACAATTTTTTAATAATAAAACACAGAGATTCTTACAAAACGCAAAAAATTCTTTAATGTCATGTTACTTTAACTTGAAAGTATTCTTTTAAAAAAGTAGCGAAAAGTGTTTTAACTTGTAGTCTTTTATTTCCTTTTTTTACTCACGCAAAACATTGAAATTTGTTGCATTGCATGTCTGTGGCATATAACACTACCGATGATAAACATATACTTACATACATAAATAGTACGTAAAAGGAGAAATTCTTGATGTATCCTTTCATCTAATGACTTTCCTGGATGTCAAGGATTACATCGGAATGAGTACAACCAGCTTTTTGTACAAGTGCATGAAATGCAATCACTCTTTGTTCGGAACGATGATGAACTTCTCTTTACTTGTTATGGTAATCCTTAGACATAATGACATTTCCACAACATTGGACAACACATAGCTTTTTCCTAGCTTTCTACTTTGTATGGAGAATGCTGCTTCCATTGCAAGCTCATTTTGTTATTGTTTCCATAATATTACACATGTACTACAATGTTCTTTTTCTATTGTAAAAGAAATTGCAAAAAGTTCCGAACGGAACTGCATGTAAAAGGAAAGAGGAAAAGAGTCTGCCGATGAAGACGACGAGGTTTTCATGAAAAATATCGGCATTTTGACATAACTTACTTATGCGAATGCATGCATAGGGCATAATGATTTTCTTAAAGGCAAATACAAGCATCATCGGTTGAAATCGTTATCAATAGTAAAAAATGAGGAGAAGACCACCCACATATTAATCAACAAGAAAGTATGACAAGAAACGTTCTCAAGTTAAACAAAGTAAACATTTCCCACCAACAGTTTACAATGACAGTGACACTACTGGTTTCACCAAGGTGTAATTAGATTCGACAAGTAAAAAACTACTTATTCGCTTAAGCTAACAAAAGGCGCAGCAAGAAGTACTTCTGTCGCATATACATTTCCGTTAACAAAATCTTAAGACTTTGTTTTCCCTTTGAAAAATAATGTGATTGTGTAAGTAATGAAAATAACATTCATTTTAGTCTTTCAAGTTTTGGCGTTGTTTACAATGTGCTAAACTTTGAAAAGGTTCACAGAGAACAGAACCTTTTGTTCCTCCAGAACAATCTTAAGTTTCTCTAGAGTAAATAAATGTACTTTTTTGGACGTTTTGTTTAAACTTTGTTGAGTAATAGAGAAGGAGCTAACTAAAAGCAGAAATTGCAATGACAAGACAAACTTTTGTTTTTCTTTTTAACATCGCCTCTTCACAAACACAGGTTAAAATGCCCCACTCAAAGAGGAATGGTTATTAAAACAATTAACGTGGAGTTAATGCAAACAAGGTGTTTACTTAACGGCCGCTTTTTTAAACTTGTAAAACGTACTAAATATTTCATTAATGTTATCAAACAAACTAGCTAAATACTTGATAGAAATTTTGTAATAAAAGTTCCGCTATTGCTTTCAAAATCATTAGAGTTGTCATCGAAATAGTCAAAATGTCATCTCAATCTGACTTGTCTTCGATCAAAGTTACTACTACTTCCTGATTTTTTATAAGCATGTGTAGAATCATTCCTCTTAAGAGTTATGTGCGGACATGCATAGTTCCAAATGATTAAACTTTTGCTGTACTGCAGATGTTTACAAATCGCAATCATGCATCTGTGAAATTGGCAAAGTTGCTAAAAATCTAACAATTTACGGAGTTTTTTCTACTGATTTTGCGTTTAAACTAGAAAGAAAGTTGTAATATTGATAGGCTCAACAGTATGTTTCGTTGCAGAGTTTACTTTTAACACTATTTTTACCCAATAACACGTTAGATAAACACAGCTTTCCAACAATTTCATCTTATCTTTCAATATTGTTCTGGTTTATGAGTTAAATCTCTACCTAGATTTTTTTACGACAAAATTCTTCATTTTCGCCCGTTTTTTTGCTAAACTCATAATCTGTGTAAATAGTTGTTTTAGAAATCCTGATCTTGTTACTATGTACGTATGGTCATGTGGTAAAAAAGAGGTATACGTAGTCATTGTTTATGCGTGTGTTGCTTTCTACTCCTCTCATGCTTGTTAAATTTAAATTATCACAGCCGTGTTGACCGAATTGGCAATTTGTACTGAAAAGTACGGTAGGAGCAAAAAATGGGAAATTCGCTTTTTCAGGCAAAGAAGATTAGATAAATTGAATTCATGCTGGTATATTTCTTTGGATGTGGTTTTGATCAAATTCTGTTCTTTGCAACTTCCAAACAGAAGTGGTTATCTTACCCTTTTCTACAACCTCTGTTATTATTGCCTTCATCAAATAAGGTATAGACAATTAGAATGAACCGTTGTTCTAAACTACAAAGACAAATAAACCTTTCAACTCATCAGTCGGAGGGCTATTTATCCTTTCCATAAAAATACACAGTTTTTCATTATTATCTTTAAAAAATTGTTAAAAAGGGAAGTTGGGACGTGCAAAATGATGGATTAAGTTATTTCAAACATGCATGTACAGATTATTAGATGGAATGCGTCGATGTCTGGTTGATTTTTTTGTAAATTAATGCACTCAAAGGACAAGATAGCAAAAAGGACTGTGGATAATACTCGAGGAAGAGAACAAACAGAGTGGTGTACATAAAAGGAGCATAGCACCATCAACAACAGAGTCAAGAAGATAGTTGATAGATAGATAATGGGCAAGAGAACGGTGGAGGAGTACAAGCAAAAGGATTGTAAAAGCCATCATCTTGCCATACAAGTTGGACAAAAATGCGAGTTGAGCGTGGTGGATATGGGAGTAGGTAACTCCACTCTTGAACTTGAATTGATGGCATTCATTCATTCAAAATGTCATTCGGTAAGGCTGGCTGAGTCAGAAAACATGAGCCGTTTTTTAAGGATTGTATGCAGAAGTGAGTGAATTGAAAGGAGTGAGGGTGAAAGAACGAAAGAGAAAGATTGAGAGATCTTTTTTCCTCACTCATTCCCACTTTGAAGAGGACACGCATAGACATTAAATTACTTATCTGCAATTGATAAAATTCATCGTCATCATCATCACTGACAACAGCTACGCATGATGATGAGTGCTAATCATTCTTAAGCAGTATTTTGATTAGTTATCTTGTTTATATAACTAATGCACCTAAAAAATTCAAAATGCAGAGCGTGTTCCTCTTAAAAAGTGAATCAACGATAATGGAACGGAGGTTTCTAATTCTGTTAAGTAATTGCATACACATACGTTAAGTCCCTTGTCAAAATAAACCCCTTTTTTGTCAAATTAAGAAACTAATTATGAATTATTCATTGAATGAGAAAGCAATAAATGGGTTAAACAAACAAGACCTGTTTTTTAGTTTTTAAAATTATTAAGTCCAATTAGTTGCTAACATGTTTACACAAATCATAAATTATTTCATTACCTCTCACTAAAAACAAATGTGGTGTAATAAAAAATATATCATATTTTTATATATCGATAGAGAAGAGAAAGTCATAAACTTAGACATTGTGAGGGGAAATGTCGTTTAAATTAACAGCCAAATTTTGACGATAGTTAGCCAGCTGACGCTGTGACGGTTCATGGGAGGGAAGTAGCTGCAATTCTAAGCCATGTAAGCAAAACAACGAAGAAAAACACTTGTGCAATGTACAAACTGATGTTCAGCGTATATTGTTATCATTTTATTTTTATAATTATTTTTGCTTTAACATCTTACACATTTCCATGTCGTAATTATATTTTCATATGCGTGCGTGCGTTCAATTTTTTATTTTAAAACCATCATTTTATAAGTGATCTATAAATATTTGAATAAATCACTACTGCGTCAATCAACAACCTAAGGGCTCTTCAACTTTTATAATAACAGGATATCAAATATTGTAATGAAAGAATAATAAAGAGCAACGGCTAACACGATTTCAACCAACACAAGACAAATGAATCTTGTGCACCTGCGGTTCTGATTATGCAGCAATTCGTAAATAAACTTGGAGCGTTATAAGAGCACTCATTTATGTATTTTGTTTTTAAATTGCTTTTCCTTCCATTTTAAAATATTATACTGCAACGCATGATTACTACCCTAAAGCTGAAAGTTTAATGTTTTGGCTGAATGAATCTTCACGCACATGCTTCGACATGAATTTTATTTTCTAGGTGAGAAATTTGCTTCTGTAGTTCTCTACTCATAAAAATGAATGAACGCACATGACATAAGGTTCAAAGAAAAATGGACACAAAATATTTTTATAACTTATCATGTCATATAAAGTGCGTAAAAATATTCACCTTAGCCAAAACTATGCTTGCGGAATTTAACAGCTAATAATCCTCAATTAATTTAGTTTGACAGTTTAGGTTACCAACTGTGGCTAAGTTCATTTCTCACACACCTTATAATTCATGACATGTAATTTTCGTTTAGCTTTTATTCCACAAGAGATGGCAAGAAAACGGCAACATGTGCTCTGACAAAATGATCTGTAACTCCTTTTTGATAAGTTAGTTATAGGGTGATAACTTATTGAATTCTGTGCAAAGTTGTTTGACAGCTCTTGCTATGATACTTGGCTATTTTTCATCAGATTTTGGACAATATGATGGTAGGTAGGTGCACCCTCATTTTAAGTTTTATTTCACTATCAATTCTTTTGATGGCAATCATTATGCAAAACGCCATAAAGGCTCTTAATATTACTATAAAACACTGGATTATACAGTGTATGATTATTGTAAATAATCGGCCATAAAGAGCTCCCATTTAGAAATTTATCGTTTAAGCCAATCTTTGAAAGCGCAGGTGAGCTTTTAATCCGATTTATTTCACTGACCTTATGACACTTGTGCATTTGAAGTCATACAAAAATATCAATTAATCAAGATGAAATTACAGTGGTAATTTGAGTAAGTTAAGCCATAATAAATCATTTCATTCAAAAAAAGTTAAAGATTAAAATAAATTTGATGTGCTCTTAGTTGAAGTTTATTGCTGTATAATATTCCACAAATGAGAGAAGATAATCTCTTGATGTTTAGTTCACAGATCGTTCAATGAAAGCTCAAACAAGAAAGTCGGGATATACTCATAATGATCAAAACAATACCAGAAGAAAGGAAAAAATAATAACGCCATAATGTCTGGATTATATAACAAATCATAACTTTTGGATGAATTTTGTTTTTGCTGTCGTTAATAAATAACATCCATTCAATGCTTATTGATTTCGGTTTCTGCTTGAGGCTAACTATTATTATAGGACGATAGATGTAAAGTGTGATATTAAAGTGCAATATGATGAATGTCACATTGAAACAGTATTTAAGGAAATTGCTTACCAAATAAATTTTATTTCAGTAACAAAGAAAGCAATAATAGTGGTATTATGATAATAATAATGGGGAGGTTCACAAATTTACATTTTGCTGTTGTTGCCCCGCAATGTTCTCATGAAGCAGTAAGTTTCCCATTACTTTTGCAATCGCTTTTGATTCTAAAAACGAAACGAATTGGAAATACTCTGACGCCTTTTAAAAATGCATACTTGTAATAAATAACTAATGGCTCCCATCTGCAACTTGTTTTTTGTCTGTTACAAAACGCAATGAAATAGTTAAAATCGCTGGAGCTGTGAGATATGTTCTGCCGCCGGTAACCATCACTTTCAAAAATTTACATCTATGCAATACCAGCTTTCAAATTTTTACGCACTTGTTTAAATGTTTAGTATTGAGATTTCAGACTTTTGAACAAGATTCTCACATTAAACCAAAAAGTTAGCATTCTTTAAACTTTTAAACTTCAACCACTGTCTTCATCAACAGCATCGCGAAAGGAACTCATCAAAGGCAGGGCAGACCAGAAGGGGACGCAAGTTGGAGGAAAATAGTTCCGCATTGAATAAATGCTCTGAGCATCTCAAACAGTATTTATGAATGGTGGTGGTAGTGGGTGGAAGTAAATATACAAGTTGTTTTTGGCGATGAGGACGATGGTGATTATGATTGCATAGAACAAAGTCAGCCTTATATTTTCATACGCATTCAACAAAAATTTCATTGAACTGGATTTCCTGAATTTACATTATGCCATGTTACTCCATCACAATCTAAAACACAAATGACTAGGAGACGACCTGTCGTTGCAATATGCAAAAACTCGAAGATTTGCTTCTCCCTGAAAGCAAGCTATTCTTCTTTCAAACACCTACTATTTAAAAATTACAAAACTTTGTTAACTTGAAGACTCATAGCAAAACATATTTTTCGTTTTTTCCTTTTTCATAATTCAATTCCAATTAATTGTTATGATCCTGGCCTGGGTATTAAATGGATTTTTTTGTGGTAAAACTTTTATTAAAAATATATACCAATACGTAGTACAGATTGTAGATTTGATTTGACATCCTTTTTTCAATCTAAAAAGAATATTTGATAAAAATCAACACACCATGTCTACCCATTACAAATTTCAATGCAAATTCCTAATCTATGTCATCTAGGTTTTCTAAAACTGACATGTAAGAAAGTGAAATGCATATAAAGGCAATCCAAACAAAGAGTAAAATGCATTTTTGTATCAAATGATGATCTAAAATGACATTGTTACATTTAAACTCTTCTTTTTCACTTTTAGATGTAAAATGGTTACAATTTAGCATGAAACATCTGCCACATAAAAATTTATAAGATATTCCATCAATCTATAGTCATTCTCGATATATAATCTTGTAATCTCTCCGGCTTGCGTTTATACTGCAGTAGTAAATGAATCTATCTAAAAGTGTCATGTATTATTTTCAAGATTGATTAGTTTCAGTTATCTAAGGATTGTCAAGAATAGTAAAATTCATTAGAATTATTACGTAACCAGTGTTCATAATAAAACAATTCTAATTGACGCAAAAATTGTACTGACTGTTCCAAATTGGCTGGTCAATGAGTTTTTTCATTAGGCTAAAACAAGGAAAGTGATCGGTAGCTCTAAAGCCGTAGTATGTAAACAAATATGATTTGCCTGCAGTTTAAAAAATAAATAGGTAAAATAATAAATATGTCATCATGTCTATTTCTTGTCTCAGACATTGAAGCCATGAAACGAATGCAGCAGAATTAATAAATGTTTAATTCATTTCATGTCACACACCGCCTTACTTTGACATTATCAGAAAATCTTTTATTTAAAAACAAGATGGGATTTGGAAATAAAAAGACGTAGAATGAACAGGGCTTGTTAGTGAGCGATCAGAGTTGTAGACATTACAAAAACTGAACAAGTGTGAACACATGAAATGAAAAAAGATCAGCGAGTTTGACAGACAGGTTGCTCTCTAACAAAACTGCTGCACTGAATACTTAATAGTGTTGCATAAACTGCATAAGAATAATCTTTAAATCAAGTTGTAAAACTTTTTTTACTAAATTAAGCTTGACCAAAATTAGATAGTAAACACAGATATACCCTCCAATTAGGGATATTATCAACGATGAATTTAGTTATACCAAAAATGTATGCAATCAGACAAATAAATGAAATACTTATTTGCTGACTTATTTAAATGTCTTATTGCAAATGTATATATTCCTAATTTTGACATTTAATTGTGCTATAATTAAAAGAAAATATTTCATGTAATCTTTACTGTAAAGATTGCCATTTGGAAACCTTTTTGTTTCAAAATCTATATTCCCTATTTTTAAGTTAAAGAAAGCTTAGTTTAGAAGCTTATTCTTACGTAAATAGAATGATAGGAATGGTAACAGCACATTTAAATTATGATGAGAAAAGGGGGCACCCAAACTTGGTTTTAGTTTCATTGTAATTGTCGCCGGTTTTACAAAATACATTTCTACAAAGTCTACCCAAGCAACAAAGTCTTTATTGCTACAATGACAGTTGCAATTTAAAATATGAAACACAATTCATCATTATTAATATCTTTGTGATATGTAATTGCAAGAAATTTATGACATGGGCAGAAGATATCAGGCGTTTGCTTTAATAAAGAAAACATTTGTATTCTTATACTTTAAGAACTCATACAGTACTACAGCCCTACAACTATTATTTAAAGAGCTTGACGACATTGCATATTTAGTTATATCGTTCAAAATTGATGAAGCAATAATAAAAAAACGAATGTAGCAACTTGTATCAACAATTTTAATTTCAAAAATTTGCTGTTTTTACCAATTTTGAAGAATTGATGTCACTACAAACTTTTAGAAAAAAATATTAATTTCTTAAACAGACTACTGGAACAGTCTGGAAGTAAAAAAAACTAAACATACGGGACTGGGATAAACTTAACTTACAGAAGCCAATAACTTTATGTAATCAGTACACAATACATACTTGAAAATTTCCATGAATAAGTGACAAACAAGTTGGCGAATTGAACATTTCAAATGTACGCAATACTTAATACAATTCTTCATATAGAAATTGAGTCGAAATAAAGATTTGTTTTAGTCAGCGCACGTGGGTCGACTTCTACTGAATAATTTCTACTGAATATTCACTAGAGCAGTGATTCTTTTGAACAAAACTGATAATATATTGAACCAGTAATTGAATCTTAAAAATCTAAAAACAAGAAAGTCTTCATAAGAAACGCAAATTGGTGTTTTTATAACCCTTTCTCTTACGCTCAAACGAAATATTTTGCTTTGTGCCGATCGTTTCATAAGCAACAAAGATTCATTTTATGAGATTTCTAAACAAATTGTCCGACTCATCATCTTCAAAAGTACGTTTATGAACAAAAATTTCTACAATTTCAGTTTCAAAAATCGGAGCACTCTCCTAGTAACATCAAAAAGAAAATGATTTCGCAGTAGATTCTTACAAGAAAAAACTTTTATAGCCACGCCACAACAACATTGTCTCTCACCGAAACAAACGAAGTTACAAGAAAGAGGGAAATGCCAGATAGGAAGTAATCAAAGTTGAGAAAAAGGAGAAATTTTTAGGGAACTCTAGTAATGGATGTGCGAAAGATATAAAGGTGGAGGTCCTATATGGAAAGAATATTTTCGTTTTGAATAAATGTTAAAGATCAACCAAACCCTGTGTCTGGTCTCTGTTGTTACTGTTGATGTTCATTCCTTTTGGATGAATAGTGATGCCACACCGGAGTTTTCACAAAATTTATGGGTTTTGTTCAAAATAACGAAAAGAAATATCAAAAACTTTGTGAAAAATTATAAAAGAGGAAGAAAGAATGAATCTTTATTTGCCTTTAGCAATTTCTCTGAAAACACTCGCATAAACACATATGCCATTTTCTATTCTTTTCTGTAATAAAAATGCAGTGATATTTCTATAAATATTTTCTTTGTAGCCTGTGTACAACGAAAAGAAATGTACGCACTTGTAAAAGGGAGCGTTGGAATGTGAGAAAATCTTGCTACCATGTATAACCGGAATGGTGATGATATTGCTCGCTTTATTTCTTGTTATTTTTAAGATTTCTAATTTTGTTCATTTCCAGTCTTTCACTTTTGTTTAAGAGAAATTCGTGTTATAGAGTTTTGAAATTGGAATGAAATTGCACACCAATTTTGACGTTGACGAGATGGGTTGGCGCAGCTAAGCAAGTGAATTATAATTTTGTGAGAAACAGAAGTAAATGAAATGGATATTTAAGGAAGAAAAATGCTTACTTATGTGTACGTAACAAGTCCTGTGAATACGATGTTGACGGTGGTGGGTCTTTCTGCAGCAGAATCAGCGTTGCAACTGGAACAGAACGAACAATCTCCCGTTTTCTTTTTTCCCTTAGCCAAAAGCCAGTAGGATCAGAGTGAGACCACGGAAAGAATGAAAGAGAAGAGCCGTGTTAAGGTTATCAAACGATGGAAACGGATAACTGGATAATGAGAGTTTCCCAAAAATTTGATTACTGGGCTGTCTGAAACCAAGAAATAAAATGAAATAGTATCGTAGAAATCTTTAAAATAAAAGCTCTGGATGAAATTCATCATTACATGTAATAATTTCAGCGTGACACTTGTAACAATGCAGTAGCCATTTTGTAATTACACTATATTATGGAAGAATATCGTGATGTGTGATTGATGAAAAATTTACCTACATATTTTACAATTAACTCACCAAACAACTTTCTTAAATGGTAAGTTGTTTGAATTAATGATGCCTGGAGCTAAACAAGATTTTATCAGTGAGCTTAAGCTACAACATTCAGATGAAAATTAACATGTCAAATTGAACAAATGGAAGCTATCTGGAAAGATGTATAAAGATTTTTAGGTTTTTACAAAAAATATAGGTTTCAAAACAGGTTCCTTAAGAAAAACAGAACATACTGTGGATAATTATTGTTGAAGCTCGTCGCATTGAGTAGGTTTGATGAAGGTAGACCATATATAAACTTGTTGGGAGGCCGTCGAAAAATATTATTGTAATTATCACATCATGTCAGGCCAAAGTTGACGCAGTGATTGCAAGAGATCAATTTCTGCGAACTTCAATCCATTGGACATCAGTCAGTAATCAATTGAACGTGTTAGGTAGTAATAATAATATGGGATGCGAATCAAAAGATTTTTGCTACTGCAAAACCTATGAAATAATCGAGTATATGCATTCGATTTATTTACGATTGACTTCCGTAAATTCCCTAATGTGCCATGCAACTGTCAAAAGTGACAAGAAAAGGTCAGCCAGTCTTAAAATTTGTTACATGGAAAAGGTTTAGTTCTAGTTCAGAACTTATAATCAAAATCAAAACAAAGACGGCGAGGTGGAGTCTGATTGTTTTGACATTTCATACAACTCTCGACATTCAGCAATGTTTTTCGCGCATAAAGTTGTATAAAAGCAAAACGTTTCTACAAAAATGATGAAATATATTAACGCTTTGTGTTTGATATAGATACGGAGAGGATTGCGCAATTTAAATGTTTAGAAATATCTTTACTTGTTATTCTTTTTAAAAGGCGGTAAGGATGTAAACGATAATTACATATTTACAGATTTTAAATTCATTCCTTTAAGAATCAACTCAGTTGGGTGTTAACTTAATACTGATGTTTTATATTGCCTTTGGTGATGTTGTTCTTGCTGATGTGACAAATCCTTTGTTATTGACTTGCTTATATGAAACTTTATTGGAAAAATCTGATATTAAAAATGGCTTACATGAACCCTCTATATTTTGGAAAAGATGCTTTAGAAATCTTAGAAATACACCCTAGATTTAATTACACAATCAAAAATTATCCCGTTACCTATTTTATCGCTTCACTTCCTTTTATGTAAGCTGGGGCAATAAAAGAGATCCTATCGTTTATAATTGCCTAGACTCTAGAGGCAGGAAGTACAGAGTGAGAAGATTGGCCAGTCGAACTAAAAGAGATCCATCGGTACCATACCGGGCATGCACTTATTGTTTCCAAACTATCAATCAAGAAAGGTGATACTAGTGAGGGTAAATACCGGTTTCTTCTATTCAGGAGGATAACGTTTTCTCGGGCATATAGGAAGACATAAAGAACCAAAACTATACTGTGTCAACATATCTACAGGCAGACGGGATGTATTTTTTGGATATGAAAATTATCGGCTTCTTCCATAACAACAGGTCTTGCACAGTTAGCCAAACCAAAAAATAAAAGATTACCAATAAATTCACCATGCACCCCTGATTTGGTAAGTGAGTAATTGACCCAATACTTGTTTTACTTTGCTTTCCTGCTGTAATGATTTGACCTAAATGTGAAAGGTGCAAAATTCAGCGGAAATCCTGCAGAATGAGTAAATCTCAAACCAAACAAAAGTACGGACTATGAGCGTAAATATTGTATGACAACACTTTGAAACATTGTAACAATAGTCAACGTGTATTAATCTGCTATTCAAATGTAAATAATGCGAAACCACAGTATGCACTGCAGTAATACTCAGCCTTGTAATGGTAACCCAATAATTTGGGTATTACGTCGACTGGCTCTCATATCAGGTAACAACAATATGATAGTGGTGGCAGTGGTGTTGACAATGATGAGTAATAAAAGTTGTACACGAGCTTATTTACCCAGGTACTTATGTAAATATTACTCATACAGTAGAACACCGAACCTTTTTTGCTGTTACGTAATATTTTATGTCAAGTCGAACACGTGTTTATTATTGTTTAATCCTACTGTAGTTTTAACGATTGTGTAGTTAAATCATTTTAAAGATGTGAACAAAAACTTATGATTACAAATGCATCGATAGTCCATCCACGCAGCTAAATACTCTTTACGGAAGAGGTTTTTTTATTATGGTGTGAACCATGATGAAATTGAGTTGAGTTTTGTCGTGAGAACTTTGCTCTTTGTTTATGTTATGTCTGGGTCCTGGGAGATGTAGTGGGTTTAAAACTTTGAACGTTGTAAAAAACTCATGAAAATCTCGTAAAGGTGGGTTGAACTACCAACACGTTTCCACACCTACCTACATGATTTTTTAAACCATGATTTTTCTCTGACCACATTTCAAAACATTTCCCTATTTCAATCCTTCAAGAATTCAATCAAGAAGAGTAATTAGCTCTTTACGAGTAGTGCAATATGTCGGTGTAACAGGCTGAACTCGACTAGACAATACTGTTTACATGCAAAACTGTTTGTGGGAATCGTTTAATTAGAAATATCTGGGAAGGGTTTGTGTAGTCTAATATTTTCATTTATTTACATTTTAGGAAAATAATTCTGTCCCGTTAACTAAATTACAGAAAACAACAATTGTGGTGGTGACGAGACAACACTTGACTTACTCCCAAGCATGCAGCAGGGCGTTTCACTATTTTCTTCATACATGGAGAACAGCAGGGATATTATCTTAAACAAAGTGAGTGTTTATGTTTGAATAATACAATTCAAATGAAATCAGGTTTCTCACAAGCCCGAAAAGTGTTTCTTTTATATGCTGGGTTTGGTGATGAAGATGGTTCTAGTCAATGGCCAATTGTGACGGTGGTGAGTATTTGATAAAATACGACGCCAATCTGTCGGACAAGTTTGTGTTTTTTGGAGATGAAAACAAGCTGCAAAGTGAACAAATTCTGAATGAACGTTTGTTCAAGTAAAGCGTGGTTTTTGAAAGAGAAAGCTCTTTGATATGCATAAGTTCAAGCAAGCAAAACTTTTTGTAAGCTTCACTCTATCAATTCCGCTGTACGTGGACGAGTTTTCAATCTTTTCAAATGAATGAGTGATTGGTCCAGAATAGTTCATGACAACTCTGACATCATCTTTATCGGCGTCACTTATTTTTTGCAAGATTGCTCTTTCTTTTAGATTTTACAAAGAGCGATCGTGATGAAGTAATATCACCAAATATTCTGAATTTATTATAAAAGCCCTACAGCAAATGGTATAGAATTTTTTCTTAAATTGTTTTCCATGTGAATACTCAATGTTTAGACTTTAGATAAGAGTGGTCGAGGAGTCAACATCGCAAGCGTCTTTCTTCGAGACAGCTTCCGCGCAAAAGTGGCAAATATTATTAAACATCGGATTCCAAAGTTATTTTAATGCCAAGTAATGAAATTATTTTAGCTATTGACATGGTAAGTGATCCCAAATTCGAAGGATAATTTGAAGAAGACTACAAAAAGGAAGCTGCAAATAAATAAAACTACGATTTGCATTGCACGTCAATACAAGGGGAAATATTTGAAGTAAATGATACGTAAGGACGTTAAACAATGCTAAAACATATTCTATGTAAATAAAAAATGGGAGTGAGTATATTAAAACGACTTTCCGATCTATTTCACGCTTCCGAAGTAGTTTCTTCAATAAATAATTATTTACGATTGCATATCCCATGTTACTGTAGATATTACATTACATTTAAGTTCGAATTGCTTTATTTAGTAGTATACTTTTCATTAGTAAAAATAACATGCCAGGAGTAAAAATCTAGACCAATATGGTTTGTTAAGTTAACTCAACGTTTTCGGTTTAAAATATCAAAATCTTCTTCTTTCGTTATTTCAAACTAATCAAACAGACCATTTCACATGAAAATTAATATTAGTTTTAAACTTTAAAAGTGTAAGCATGCATATGAATTGAAGACTATATTTATTTTTTAAATGAGAGATAATTCTTTTATCACATATCCAATTTTACTTTTACTAATAAACATACTATTATGCAATAAAGTTTGATTTTATCTCTCAACTCAAAGAACTCTTTTGTTTTCTGAAGGAAAGTCTTTACGACTTTCATCTTGTGGAGTTTGGCATGCAGATTCGGTTTTCAAACATTTGTGAACAGACACAAAACAATAAAAAAACATTCCGAGTCAAGGAAAATAATGATGATGTGACCATTAAATAAAACACAACTTGCCCGTTCCCATCCATTTGATTGTTTTAAAGGAATATTCCGCGCTATTTTTAGCAATCTTTTATATTCCCATCATCAAATTGATGAACGATGACTAAAATGAAATGTAGGCATCTTTCAGATTTATTTTCAGAATTGCTTTAAACAAGTCATCGATATTATCGTAAAATGTGCACATTTTTGTCGTAAAATATTTCTTTGCAGAAATGAGACAACTACTAAAAAAGTAATAATGATAATTGTTCCATCGGATAACGTTTGTACAGTACATATTACTAAACAGGACTAGAGGAAAATTATTTCTACTAAATCATAATAAATATAACGTTGGATAATTTAAGATTATCACGCTCCCATGCCTTCAACTGCAATTAAAGACTTGTCTAAACGTAGGCAAAGAAATCGATATTACTTTCGTCTCATAAAAAATTTCCATCATTGTTATTGCAAGATATTTTGACAAGGGAGCTATTCATAATTCTGTCAAATTGAACAATAATTTCGTCTGCCTGGTTTCATGATGTCATTGATCATGCTGTTAAATAATGAATGAGTGTAGATTGTCTTAAAAAACCGGATGAAAGCCACATTATAAAACATCAATAATAATATGCAAAATAAAATGCTGTTCTATCTGAAATCTAAACTCTGAAATATTTCATAATTATCATCTTTATTCTTTTACTTTTACCTTGCAAACAATTTAAGTAATTCATGGATGATATAATTCTGGACCTTGTGCTAGCTTATATGGTGTCGATGATGATCTAATGCTAGGCAATGAATTTGCAACCTAGCCTACTAATCCTGAAATTCTTTATAATAAAATATTGCTGAAATTTAAACTTTTTCGTCTCATCATTGATTGTCTGCACCCATTCAATTCTTAAAACGATGAGTAAAATAAATTAGCTGCCTACGTAACATTGCAAATCTGAGGCTGATTGCCCACGGTTATGTAGCTAGATCCTCTTACAATTATCTCTGATTCAGAAGAAGGTTTGAAGAAATGTGAGAATATTATTCAAAGATGAATCACTCTCTTTTCTCGTAGAATATACAGTTTTGTATGAACTAATTCTCTAATTCTTGTGTGAGTCACTCTTCTTAACTCAAAAGACAAAATTGCTTTAAAAATTGTATAGCCTAAGGTCAGTTAAAGGAAACCTAAATTTTATATCGTATTCTTAAATTACAATCTTTATTTGTGTTACTCATTTGTGCCCATTTCTTGTATTCTTTAACTTATAAAATTATCACTTTTATGGGACACTTTTGCCCTTTCTAACTATATATTTAGGGACGCTACTCGATAAAATGATTGTCCACAATTTTTGATTACTAGTTCTACTTGTAGCACCTTATTTATGTTATTTTTACAAGAAGTACTTGATGAAACAGGTTTATGTCTATTCTGGAGGAACATTACCGTAAACAAATAGTAACGCGTTTTATTATAAGACAATTTTGAATAGAGGAGAGGGCGTTGTTGTGGATATTTAAAGAAAGACTGCTGGAGACCTAATAAAAACGTTCCATGAACAAATACATCATTCACTTCCTTCTTCTCTAAGCATCACCAGAACAATCTATGCAGTACTTAAATATGTGTATTTATTTATCTTGCAGCTCAAGAATAGCGTAACAAAGCATTCTTCTAATCGGTTTGTGAGCTTTTGAGCCAGTGAATAATGACGATAAATACCTAAAAACTCATTCATTGCGAGAAAAAAAGAAATTGTCCCCGAGAATTTCTTCAACATTCAGAATATTATGGAGATTTTCTCTAACGAAGTTGCATTTTCCTGGTAGAAAAAAACTCAAATCACTGCAGCAGCAGCTGGTCTGATAAAATTTTCAGATTGCCAGTAAAGTGAAGAGCGTTGCAATGCATTTCGTTGCATTTGGTTGTAGGAAACATAAAAGAAAATTCCTTTGTCTCCTTTGCTTTTGACCATGAGATGCAGATGCACATTTACAACTGCATGTAACAAAGAAAAATGCATAATTTTATGGATTTAACGCATAAAACTGAGAAAACGTTTTTATTGCTTTTCCCTTTCAGAATCGGATTTAGCTATGTTCGAATGGTCAAAGTAAGTGGATGGCACACATATCGAGAGAAATCTAGGAATTAATTTATCCTCCTGTTTGCCGACAAGGTTTGATCCTCGCCACCATCACATGTCATTCCAACAAATGTTTCCGTATAGAATGAAACGAAACAATTTGAAAATGATTTTATTATGGAAGAAATTGTTAGATTTTGAAGTCGTGTCGAAGAATAAATCTGCCAGTCATCACCACCTCTGTTTAACAAAATTTCTATTACATTGAAGAGCCATTTGCATTGGATTTTCATAATAAAATAAAAAGTTAAATTCAAATTGAGTACTTTTTCATTGTGTGTGAACTCCTGTGACTATACGTGATTGTGGTTATGTGTGAATTGGGTAAATGACGAAGCAGCCAAATAGAATGAGTTTTTAGGTATTTATCGTCATTATTCACTGGCTCAAAAGCTCACAAACCGATT
>JAHZNK010000830.1:0-12993 GCA_027744615.1 Lepidocyrtus cf. nigrosetosus NNG-2020 | reverse complement strand
AATTAGGATGGGAAGTGGTTAATTAAAACTGATTACATCACTGTATAACATCTTACCTGAAAATCTAACTGATTATAATATTTTAAGTAAAGTGACACAAAGTAAAAAAGCAATGGCTAACTCTTACAATCCACAACCAAGATTTATGACAATGTCTTCCACCAGCTCTGAAAATGACATCGAGGAGGTTCGGATTGGAAAGTCGAGGTTTGGAATTCCCCCGGCTAATGCGAAATTGAATAGAACAATCAGTGACCCTGCCGGTGTCATTTACAGTAAAGCTACTGGTAACTTACTATTAGTAAACCCTCCAATGGGAAGTTTTTCTTTCAGAGCTCATATGATCATATAATAATGTACCTAATTACATTTGATGATGTTTTGTTGTTTATAATTTAGGCAAGGATGATATTAAATCAACTGGAAAGACTTCAGCTTTGAGCGATTCTTCCAATGTTGCAAAGCGGATGGATAGCAGTAGCTTCATGCCTGCTAAATCTATAAATGACACATTCAAAGCTTCTGTTTCGGATGATTTGCAACAACAAAAGGATCGACCAATTTCCCCAGATGGAGTTTTTCCGGAGCCGGAAAGTATCAGAAGAGAAAAAACTAAGGATACTAATGTATATTATTCAATTTTATACGAAGAGGATGATAATGTGGAAGACATTTCAGAAGTGGATCCAATTCGATTTCATGGGGACGCAGGACAGGATATTCCAGATACGATCAATGATGAAACAGGATTCCTTGGGGATATTGCTTTCCAGACAAGCAGAATTGTACAGGGATTGGAAAGTGTAACCTCCCCAGCAGCCGCTATTACTACAAATTCAGAGAGTGTGAACCTTAACTACCCTGCAATTGTGGATGGGGATGACGATGATGATACTCTACCTGAGATGGAACATTTTCCTAAAGGATACTCATATGGCCCATTTGGTAAGTATACTACCGTTCTAGTTATTATTGTTTTGTTCGTTGTGGCTCTAATTTAATTTTAAAAATAATGTTTAATGTGCTTTTACTACAGATGACATGCAGCACTTTTCATCATTCGCCACTGAAGCTACAATATCTATACGGTCATATGATGATGGATCCGATGCCTTTCCTGAACCTCCAAGTCCAAGCGAATTGTTTGTGGATAATTGGCCTGGTAAGTTATATAAAGGGAGTGAACTCCTTTCTTTCTTTTTGCTTTTATTCAATTGAAATTGTTTTACATATTTGTATTTTTAACAAACAGGCGCTGACATGAAATATAGCGAGTTAGAGAAAGTGGACTCGCCACCTGCAATCCCTTCCGCACCATTTCGTTTCATGTAATATGACTAAATTGGGCAGCGATTTTGATTTGAATGATAGTAGAGAACGATTTTCACAGACTGATTTTCTCATTACGTTTCCTTTTACTTTAGTAATAGGATTCGTATTGTAGTAGTAAAGAATGTACCTACATATTATTATTATTCACTGTAATTAATCCGCAAGTATATTTTTTAATGATTGATCGATCCAAAATATTGAGTATTGTAAAAGTTAAACAAATGCTAATGCTACTGACTAAATCTAAATATTTATTCCTAAATAATGTAAGTTTGTGCGCTTAAATAACAATAACTGATTCCATTAGTGTATCATTGTTAAATTAAAATGTATCTGCATACCTGTTGAGCAGGTTTTCAAAAATTGACGGATAATTGGTGGTTTACGTAAAAATGAAAAAAGTGATTTAATAAAAATAACTAATAAGATTGTAATATTATCAGCCTTTTAATGACCATTTCCCTGTTCGAAAGATTTTATTTCATTACTGATCAACTTATATTGTGTATTCCCTTGTTGAATGAATTAGGCTTTATGCATTCGATTCTGCGATTGCTTGAAAGATAGCATCTGCCATTTCATATCATTCTTTTAAAACTCAATTTTCCTTCATCTTGCCACCGAGCAAGTTGTTCAAGTTCATGTAGATTACTAGTTCCACAGTCTTCAAAACGTTCACTGGAAAATGAGTGTGTTGTAGCAGCGCTATCAGTCCTAGCCACATTAAGCATGGTTGGTAAACCTCGCCGAAAATGAAGAGATTCAATACCATGTGTAGCTTCTTCGTTTTCCTGAATATCAACAAAATATTCTTGAGATGCATTCGACGACGGGCCCTGCTCCCAAAGGTCAAAATCCAGCAAATTAGATCCTTGGTCTGGACTCCGAAGGAGTTGCATCTGAATTAAATTAAAGGCAACAAATATTAAACAGGAATACACAAAAGTCCTTATTCCTCCGTCAAACCAAGGATGTTGGAATGTATACAGAAAGTTCCAAAAGACATAGCACAGCACCACCCAAACCAACATTCTCATTCCTTGGTTAATTGATTGGTCGGCAGTTGAGGTTCCCCAGCCTAGAGTGGCTAGTTTTTGAAGCATTGATGTACAAGGAGCTGCCAACAAAATATCTTTTCTTTCGCTCAAAGCTCTTCTCTTTTTCCGCAACATTTCCCTGACAGTTGGGGAACAAATCTGGATGCTTTTGTAATTGATTCCCATCATTTGATTTCGAAGATTTTCAATATTTTCAACGTAATCTACATCTTCCCCACACTCATTTTCTCTTATGCCCAATAAAGACGAGTCAGCAGAAGACATTTTAGATTCCGTTGAACGTGTACCTTCCTTGGCCTTGTAGTTTCGAGTTAATTGTTTGATAAAGATTTTTCCCGAATCGGT
This sequence comes from Lepidocyrtus cf. nigrosetosus NNG-2020, assembly GCA_027744615.1. Classification (NCBI taxonomy): domain Eukaryota; kingdom Metazoa; phylum Arthropoda; class Collembola; order Entomobryomorpha; family Entomobryidae; genus Lepidocyrtus; species Lepidocyrtus cf. nigrosetosus NNG-2020. The sequence continues at coordinate 10,258 of JAHZNK010000830.1, read as the reverse complement.
TTTGCTCAAATTATGATAAAATTGATAAAGAAGTGGGTAAAAGTCATCGATGGTTGAATCCATTTCATAGCATCGGGTGTGAGAAAGGTCGATAGGTTTCAGTGTGACAAATGGGACATGTCGACTCAAGACGAAGCCAGGATAGACCACAATATTTGCAAAATTTGTGACCACAAGGGAAGGTACAAATGTCAATTAAAAAGTTATGGCATATTTTACAAAGAAAGTTTGCAGATAGAGTAGCTGTTGTTTCTAAACCATACAGAATTGCCAATGACGAAAATAGTTCTACCTGCTTCTGAGAATTTTCTGTATTAGACATTATGTTGTGAGTCACAATTTATATTACCCACGATGATATCAAAATCAATTATCTAATAAGAAGTATAACTTGTTAATTTTGTTGCAGCAGTTGCAAACAATTGAACTAAATGCTCCATATTTTTAAAATTGTAATAAAGCATGATAAATTTAATAGACACATAATAACACTATATAAAGTTTGATAAGACAGCTACTTATTCTTTCTAATTTTCCATAGCAAATGTACGAACAAGGAGTTTCGTTTCTTTCTCTTTAGGACTGTTACTGCGTAGCCCGAATGGTTGATTTCAAACAAGATTAATCCAATTGTCTCGAAGAGATATTCATCTGGCCAAGGTTTCATGTACTACACATGTTAAAAGCTTGAAATTACCCATTAACTTGTTTTCAAAACATTTAAGCATACATCATAAAAAACTTTTAATTTAATAAGTCGGATGATTCAATTATATTTTAGGAAAGTTAATGAACCTTCGACGAGAGTCATAAATCGCGTGCTTAAAAATTAATTCAAACCAAACTAAACTTTTGCTTTCCTAATAACGTGGTTTCTTATTTGTTGAATTTATGGTGTACAGTTCTAATATGAGCTGTTTATTTCCCGTTATTCTCGTAATTACTTATTGGGAGTTATCCAACTATGGACGTTCTTGGTTAAATGCCTTCGCATGATCACAAATCATTTTATTCTTTATCAAGTTTAATTAAAAATTATTTTGCTACTTTCTCCGATATAAACAAAATTCTATTAAAACAGTATTTTTTCAATAAACATTCCGTTTCATTCATGTTTCCTAATTGAATTTGTAGAAAATTCGATCATGCATTTAGTTTTAGCCATTATCTCTGTTATGTTATAGTATAAATGAATCTAACTCATTATTGGGACAAACCAGAACATTACGGTCTATTAAGATAAGGTATATTTTTCAATTTAACAAGCTGCGTTGAAAGTTAATATTTACGTTGACGAAAGATTCCCGAATTTAGTATCAAAAAGCAATACATCATGTTTCTTTTGGTGTTGAACAAAATTCGTAAAATGATCTTTTGCAAATTATTTTTCAATACTCTTCTAATAATTTCTATTATACTTTTTCTTAACATTGTTTCGTGTGGGAACATTGATACCCTTTCACAGTTACATTCTTTCGTAGATGCAAGTGAATTACGTGAATTTTCACAAGTACTCTTTATCTCCAGAGACTCTTTATTGGAATCAATTGTAACTGAAGGAACGCAAGATCGATTTTTAGTGAATTTGAGTAAAAATGAATCCTACTACTCGAACAAACAATATACAAATGTGGTAAATAGATTGCACCGATTTCCAACAGTTGCCTTTATAGATCCAACGGCGGCCTGTTTAATAAGTATGGTACAAATTTCCAAGTTTTATAAATATTTATCTAGGTTAAAGGGAGTTTTTAAATCGAATAGAGATTATCTTGTATTTTGTTCAATTTCAAAAACTTCTGGGGTTTTTCAAGATTTACTAATCAATGATCCTACAGCATCTACCGTAAGAAATAAACTCTTAATTATAGTTTCTAGTGCAATTGACGTACAATTAAAATCTGTACAATGTCTCCATTGTGGACGTGGCAAGGCTACGTTATTCGATCTCAGCCCGTTGGTCAATAAAAGTAGCAGCAATGATGGATCGTATCTTAGATTAACATCTTTATTTCCCAATTTAATCAGCGATTTTTATGGACGAAGGATTGTGATTAGTTGTCCCATGTTAATTCGCTCTGCATTTGAGCTCCGACAGGTTTCCCCAGGCCAGTGGGTTAGCATCCGGGGCATTATGCATAGCACATTACATCACATAATGGGAAAACTAAATTTCACAGGGACATTTGTGCCTTCTTCAGGAGGAGGCAGTACTGGAAGAAAATATCCAAATGGAACTTGGATAGGAACAGTTGGTGATGTATTAAATGAAGAAGCAGAACTGGGAATGGGTGTAGCACACACATTAAGTCGGAGCATTGTTGTAGATTTTTCCGAACCAATGATCTACATATGGCTGACATTTACCACTGGGCAGCCCTTACCAAGCTATTCCTGGACATCAATTTATCGACCATTTACCATTGTTGTTTGGGCTTTTATTTCTGTCAATGTTGGAATATCTATCTTGTTTTTAAAATCTTTATTAAATCGAATTTTACGGAAATCTGCAAGTAATTCTGAGTTGGTTATGTACTGCCTACGAATATTTTTGGAACAGGATATTACAGACGATTTTAGTGACAATCACACAAGCCGTGTTTTCATTGCCTTTTGGCTATTATACGCATTGGTCATTTCAGCATCTTACCGATCAAAACTTGTCTCTTCTCTGATGTTCCCAATGGTGGAAAAGCCACCAACAACTTTTAAGGAGTTGGCCGAAGAGCCTTTGAGTCACCAAATAGCTTTGCAATATGTACGTGGTGCAGGATACCAACTTTTCAAAACTTCTACTAACCCTGTGTTTCAAAAAATATTTAAACGAATGGAATTGGAAGAAGATGAGGTAGCTTGTTTTCAGAAAGTTCTTGCTCAACCACATTTTACATGTATTTCGTGGAATGCCATGATTGATTACGTTCTCTACAAAAACATTAGCGACAAGTATGGAAACGCAGCATTGATTAGAGCAACGGAAACCAGCTCATTCACCCCAGTGTCATTGATTTTTAGGAAAGGGAATGTTTACCAAAACGAGTTTAATTGGATATTAGCCTGGAGCAAGGATATGGGGCTATCAGAGATTTGGAAAATGTTTGATAACCACTTTGTGCATAGGGAGAGAAAAGAATGGGAACTTATGATCACGAATTCTTCAACAACTCCAAAGGATGACGATGAGAGAAAAGTGAACAAAGTGAACCTCAAAATGGAAAATCTTGTTGGAACGTTTTATATTTTAAATGGAGGGTTTTTGCTGGCTTTGATAGGATTTATATGGGAATTTGCTTCTTCGCATTTAAAAATCAATAACCAAAACAATTAGCGAGCATAATGCTATACTAATGCATATAAAAATTATGCACTGGATTTTAATCTCTTAAACTATTAATAACAATGTACAATGACGTAATCCAACTATCATTATGATCATGAGCAGTAGACTAATTCTTGAATTCTCCAGTTTACAGTTTCCACTAGGAAACGTTTTAGGGTTTCCTATCCCTCCAGCCTTGTCCATATCTTCATTGCATAAATTTACTCGACAAAAGCATTTCTCTGCTTTCTCGTTTGTTCTCAAGTTAACAAAATAAAGACAGTTAGGACTTAATTCTTGTGCTTGCCTTGTCCCTGCTTGTGGTTTGTCAACCTTTCTGACAGATGCCGGTTTTAATTTCTTCCCGTCAGATTGTTCTTTTGTGGAACGAGCCGTTACTGAGTCCACTTGGTCTTTTATATTCCATCTTCCATGGAAATCATGATCTTCAGTACATCTCTGCTCCATCCCAACTTTTTCATTGTCAGAATCCCTATTTAAAAAATCACTGGAATCACAAACACGCTTTAATAATGCTTTCGGCATACACTAAAATTTATACTTATTACCAGTATTCAACAATAATACAGCCATTTTGCTCTGGTGTTTTTCCTTCAGAAGAACAGTTTGTGTCAACTGCCTTATTACATTCAGGGTCCATTGTTGTGTCGCACCAAACACAAATAATCTCTGTGGAATTGGAATTACTACTGCTGTTGTGATTGGAATATCCTTCCTCTGAGACCGGTTCCACTTCTTCATGTTCGCCCTCAGTTTCATGTGCAGAAACGAAATAGAGATGCATAAATTGTAATAGTAAAGAAAGCATTATCATTTTCATGGTAAACGATAATGCAAACACATCTTTTTTAATAACTTTCATTTCTAACGTAATCATGTAAGAAACCAAAACGGGTTCAAAGGAAAACAAAAAGGATTTTGTGATCAAAGATTGGCTTTGGAATCTTTTCCTATATGTATTGTAAAATTGTATCTAAAGTAAGTATTTTATGTAGATGTTGTTTTAGAACTAGTATACCGATGAATTGTCGCACAAGCAACAGAAGCATAAATAATTAATTAATGATAAAAATTAAATTGTGCATATAAACTATTGACTACCAAAAATGTCCCTACTACAATGTTCCTTTGTTGTAAAGTTATTTTAGCTCATTTATTAAATTGAAAATATGAAATAGGCAAAATGCATCGCTCCACCATAATCATAGTATTTGAATATTCACCCCTTAATTCCGAAGAATGGCCTTAGAGGCCTCCACAACAGATGACGAGTTACCAGCACCAGAACATGTCATAATAGCTGACGAGCCAAATAAATTTGCAGAATCGTTATTTCGTGGAGGAGGAAAGGGAAGTATTCGTAGCGGCGGTGGAGGTATTACTACTCTGACTACTCTCACGTTGTCCAATTCTAAACACACAAACAACACCAACACAACAGATAACTTTTCGTTTACTCCGAGTGATAAGCCAACCCCTACAGAAATTCGAAGGTGGATGCTTGAATCTCAAATTAGCGTGGATAAAGTAGTGACGCACTGGCAAAGTACATTAATTAATCAGTCTGAAGCAGTCTCTAGGATTTTAGAAGAACTTGCCCGCTTTGTATCTAATCTGGACAATAAGTCAACATCGTCAGCTTCCAAATCATCGTTTTCATCATCAATGCTAACCAGCAAGCTTCAAAATAATACGGGAACCTTTGAGTCTACAATGAAAGTCTACCTTCATGTCATCCTCATAGCTGTGAAGAAAGTGGTGCAAGTAATTAGTAAAACGAATTCGAGAAATAGAAAAGACATGTTGACTGCTGAGGAAAGACACAGATTTGTAAGTGTGATGACCCACTTCACATTCGTTGCAGAGGATGCCCTCAAGTTTTTACACATGCACGAGAAATACCTGGCGCCAGCGTGCTCGGAAATCATTTCCATGAGAAATAATTTGTACAAAATACTTCGCACTGTAAATACGGAACCACTTGGGAAAATAATTCCAATTCTGAGCACGGTTCCATTAGAAGAAGTTAGGATGAAGGAGGATAGTGCTTGGATGAAGAAACATTCAAAACAAGACAAAAATTATTTTGCCTTTCTGGAAGTTAAGGTTGGTGCTAGGAACTACTCGTTTCTGGTTCCACCTAAACCGGAAGGCTCTAAAGCGCATTCTGCTTCTAATAAAAAGGATGGAAAGGAGGAAACTACTCTGGAAGGACTGGAACTCATAGAAATTTTATTAAATCAGCTTAGAACATGCATACAATCCTCCACGAAGAGTTGTAAAGAATGTCAGCATCAGTTAAGTCAGATTGGGTCCCAACTCTGGAAACACTTTTATACTTTACTTGCAACCCTGAAAATGGAAAGGAGAAGGGAGCGGCTTAAACCCGAGAATTGTAGCGAATCACTAAAATATTCACTTTGTAACTTGGAAGTTCAATTTCATCAAGTTGAAAAGCTTCTGGAAGAAATCCCCGACCACCTTCGAAGAATAGTTGGAATTTGTGACGAATGCTGCATGCAGCTTATCACCGGGTTTGGAGATGCATTTTATGAAGTGTTCCAAGAGGAATGGAGTAGCAGTCCAGTCAAGGATATTGCAGAGGAATATTTCAAGACGAGAAGAAGCTTCTTCCAAGGTTGCTTCCCATTCCTATGGAGAGTGCTCGTCAAAGTTTTCCTGGGTTTGAGCGGAAGCAGTGGCAACCACAAAACTGGGGAAACTGATAAGAAACTCAAAGAATTTTGGGAACTTGTGAAAACTGAAATGGAAGACTTCCAGAAAGAGCTAAAAGCAAAGGAACTGGAGTCCGATTATAGGATAGTGCTAACTGTGCCCATTTCAAGTACAGAGGGTGATAATGATAGACGGCAGGAAGTTGACCTCAATCCTGATTTGCCAAAATATTTACTTCAATATCTACAGTAAGTGCTTGTAATACTTATTATGCTTATAAAAAATAACATTTTATGTAACTGGTTTTAAAAATGATTGTTTTGGCTTATTATTTTTAGGTATAAAATTAGCAATGACGAATTAAATAACGATGGTGGATAAAAGGCGTGCGTGCATTACAGAAGTTTCAACGTTTCAAAGCATTTTGCCGTATTCCAATTTATAGACTCAGTTGACCATGTAATAAAGTTAAATAAAATTACAATAATTTGGACGCAAGTTTTCATAGTTTTTTGATTTGTTATTTGGGGCACGTTGATAATATAAAAATAATGATAATACTTAATAGCAATCGTATTTAGTGAACTATTTGGCTCTCAAAGTGTGTTCTTAATAATTGAACCCTGAATTGAGTCATAATCATCGTCGTCGTCATCATCTTCGTCTGTCGAGGCTTCAATAGGAAACTTAACTTCCGCTCCGTGGTCGTTTTCTGCAACCCAGTCCACAACATCAGGGAATTTTTGAGGGACCCTTCCATGTGATACCATCACTGCTTGCGCTAATTTAAACGCATAGAATTTATTCGTTGTTACATTTTTATACGACTTTGAGTATGACATTTACCCAATACATATTCATGAAGAGAATATATTTTATTTTACTACCTGGACAAATGTCTTTGTACATGTTTCGTATCATTTGAGCGTCTCCTTCCGTCAATCTTTCTCTTTGCCCCATTTCGCCTTCCAACGGTTTAGGAACGCCCATTGGCAACGGTGCCTTTCGAATAATGGTGGGGTCTCCATTAATTGAACCAGCTTTCTCAGAATAATGCATGATACTTCCATAATTATAAGGAACTCCGTAAAAGTCCACTTGCTTATCAGAATCCGAGTTTTTGTAAAAATTTCTCAGAATATCATCATCTTCGCTAAGGTTGTCGTAAACGATTTCAATGTAATTGTCCCTGTCATCCCTAGCATGCTCATGAAAAAACCCTATCGCATGAATTAGTTCGTGGAGCACATGACCTGGAAAGTTTGGAACTGCACAACTTCTGGATTCAGGATCCAAAGCTACTTGCTGAGCTCCTCGACGAACATTTCCAACAAAGCTTTGACACTTCCCTTCAACATTACGAATGAACAGGTAGTTTTCATCCGCTTCTGTTCTAAAGGCGAAACGAACGCAAGTGTATTGTTCAATGTACTTCATTGTAAAGTAAATTTGCCTCATTTCATCTTCAGCTGCAAATTTATTTTTTACAAGAATTTATCAATTAAAATCTTAAATTATTTCATGGAGATTATAAAAATCATACAGTATCCGGGTGCGAAAGTGTATGGGATGCGCCCTGATGGCCATCGGTAACTGTCTCTGTATTGACCAGCACGATCCCTTTTGCTCTTGGTCAGGAATAACATATCGTCAATTTGATAATATTCTCCTGGATAGGAAGTTCCTTTTGGAAAAAGATGCCAAAAAACAATGTAATAATTTATTAACCCGTATTTTAAGATTCTTACTTATTTCATTACTTACCATCATTTGCAACTTTAGTATTATTATCCTTATGGGCTAATTTCCTAATATATGAGTTGTGAATTTGGTCATGATACCACGGACGATTATGTTGGAGAATTATTGGCTTAGCACTAGAATCTACAACTAAATAACAAAGAACGAACACTGCAGCAAATGAGCACAATACTAATCTTGATTTACTGGATAAGCTGAAGGATAAGATTAAAGGAAACAGTCTGGACTTCCATCTTGGTAAAGAAGGTTCCTTCCTTTTCGGCATGTTCCCTTTGAAATAATTGCTCATTGTACAGCCTAAAAGGCTCACACTAATGTAGACCTTGGCTAATGAAGTTTCCGAACAAGAATGGCTGTATCACGACAAATTTTTGTATCTTCATTTATATTAACTCGGAAGCGCTAATCACGAATTGAGCAACAATGACATAGTGACCCAACCTATTTTGTCAGTATTTAAGTATGAGACAAGCCACATTATAAACATTACGTAAATCGTCGAAGGATTTCTATTATGTAACTTCTGATCAGGAATTACAGCATTGATTGCTGGATAAAATTGGCTGAAAGAGAAACTTTTTGGTATATGAGTAATCAGAAGGTTTTGTTTGATTTAATTTGATGAAATAGTTATAGTGCAATTAAAAGTATGAAAGTAGGCAAAGGTGCAGCATTTGCATACAATTGTTACAAAAGGTAGATGATGTAGAGCCAAGTGTATGATTTAATCATATAACTATTGCAATTGCACATTATTTATGCTTTTCGTTGGATAGAATGAATCCTGTCTCTAGTTAGTAGAAATAAATCAAAGGAATTGATATTGAAGTTTTCAGCTTCGCCAATTTATAGGTATGAATTATATTAGACCGAAACCATCTTTTAAAACAACCAATAAAAATGTTTAAAAAAGTACAAACTAAATACAAAAGTTTTATAAATATAATTAGGAAAAGACGACAATAAATTGCCTTGTTTATTTTTAATTTAGTTGTATTATTAACTACCGCTTAAATACAAAGAAAATACAGAACATTATTGATTGCGTAAAAAATTATTTTAATAAACTCCACTTCAACTGCTCCTTAGCGGTTTGAAGAACCTTTAAAAATAAGGAAAAGGTTAGTATATTTGTCTTGACGTGATTAAAATCAGATAATCCTGATTGCACGTAATCAACCAATCAATCAACATCAGGGATAGGAATAAGAATTTGTCAGCGCAATCCTACATTTTTACGACAACATATCATGAATTCGACTGAATACCTGAGCTACTGTTTGCTCGCCAATTGGAATGTCATCAGCTCGAAGGGCTACCCTCTGACAGATTGCATTTGAATCCGCCTCGAGAATAATACTGAAAATCAAAAATAACAGAGTTATTATTCTCCATGGCTGATTAGTTACAAAATATGCTACCACAAGCTTAGGCTTACCCTCCATCACAAATTTCATCCATGGCTAACATGACCACGTCCAAATTCTCCATTAGCACTCTTTTTTCAACATTTTTCCTAAGAATTTGACTTATGGAATCATACATACAATGAAGCACGCTCATCAAAATTAACTGAAAATTAAGAAAAAAAGCAATCTTGTAGAAATTATGATGGAGCCATATTAATTTAAGCTAAGTATTAATAAAAACCATACAACAAAACCGATTAAATACTTTTTTAAAATATTGAGCATTAAATTAACAAAATAACAATTTTAATTACTACATATCTTAAAGCAATAACAAAATTTTAATAATCTTAATCTTACCAACAGTGAGCTATCCATGTTTGAAATGTGCTTGCTATAGTGGAATTAAATTATTAGTAAAAGAGGTTAATTTTTAAGAATTTAATTAACTTTTAGAATTAAATTGTCAGGTTTTGTGATTTTAGTACAAATATTGGAGTGACAGTGACGGTGCCAGCTGTGTGTAGATGACGTGTTTTCCCTGCAGAAAAGATGTTTCGTTTATGCAGAGAAGTATGCGCATTTGATTGTGTATGTAGAAAAGTATTAACCACAACTACAAACCGGGGCACTCTGTGAAATCTGATGCATTTTTAATTATGACTGATTAAGTTTGTGATTAGTGATTATCAATACTATTTAAAGATTGTAAGTAATTCAACAGATAAGCACCCGAAAGTTTTCACTTGGTTGGAGGAGTTTCGAGGAATGGAAGATGCAATGTTTTATGCAATCCTCCATTATGTTTTTATGTATGCAGCATAGCAGTTAGGTTGAAAAATAATTTAAATTTAATGCTTGTTCATTTTATCGGTTAATTAGTGGAGATATCTTCATACCTCCATTTTGTAAATTATTTGTTGATTTATTTTTAGGTAAATCATGGTTTGGTAACAGTAACAATCATAAAAACTATGCACTATATCATGACATTTTCCTAAACAAGTGATGAGAAAGGAAGGCAGTATATTTTTATAGCACAAAAACTGTAAAATATAAATAATTAAAAACA
>JAHZNK010000829.1:0-11825 GCA_027744615.1 Lepidocyrtus cf. nigrosetosus NNG-2020 | reverse complement strand
GTACAAAAAACGACTTTTTGAATTTAGTTCAGTCTTTTAAAAAATAAACTGATAGAAAACCATCGGCATGATGGGGTCGACAATAACTCCCTTGAAACGAAAACAATGAATATTCACAACTGATAAACCTGAAGTATTTATACCCTTTCTAATGACGAGCTTGTTTTTATGTTTTATGCACAAGATCAATCCCCATTTGAGCAAACTGTGACATTGGCGCTGAATGTGTCACACACTGGCTAATTCATAGAAAAGCTAGAGAAACTTTCCAAAAATATTTTGCAAATCTTTGTTTTATGCATATGACACTTTACTTTGCTATTAAAAATGACTCATTGCGCCATTTACGATCCGCTCTGCGAACATTTAGATTCATATCGTTTCTTTTGACACGAAATTTACATTCTGAACTGGTTATACATATGTATGTCCCTCTCTACTAGATCAGCATTTTTTGACGTGCAAAATTAAATGATAAGTGGAAAGAAGGAAACAGTTTTCACAAAAAAAACATTGCGAATGATCATGATTGACAGAATAAATTCTTTATTTTACCTACAACTTGTTTCAAAAATTATGTTGGAATCATTATCCTACCTATCTATCATGCAAAAAGATCATTATTGATTCAGGTACCCGTTTTAGATTTTAATGTCCTCCTCCGTCATCATTTTTTACTCTCTGGTGTGAATACTATTTATTTTTTGTAAACGTTTTGACTGTAGTGGTAAATGATGTAGTAATTTGTGGTGGTGATCTAAATTCTGCTTTTAAATTGTATTTGTTGTAGGAAAACAAATATATTTTATAGCTATCTAGAAAAACTATCTTTCTCTGTCATTATTTATAGGACCGTTTGTTCTTTGTTTAAGCCGGAAAAAAACTTTTCCTTTGTATGCATTAAGAGCTCATGGATATAATTATTTCTCGGTATATGGATTTTTCAAAAATTAGTAATGCCCATAATATTGCTACTGTCAAAATAATCTACTCAAATTACGTACCTGAATTGTCTGCGGTTTCGTCATGATGGAGACGATAGCTTTCCCCTTAAAACCATCAACCATTTATTCCTCCAATTATTGCATGATTTTTTTTATTTTTCTTGGATACTGCTCAACAATATTTAAAAATCAAACCAACATCGTCATCACTCTCACCACAACCATTTGCCAAAGATCATGAGAAGAAATCAACAAAAAAATATTTGATTGTGTGAATGACACGGTTCAAGTGCACAAAATCAACTTCGTTGTCATTTGCATCTCCGCACAATGTCCATTTTATTTAAAAGTTTTGAGATTATTGTGTGCCCACAACTTGTATTGCATTCACTGATAAACTCAATAACGAACACATTAACGGGACACTACTTCAATAATGCAATCTGGTTCTCGTTTGTTGTGAAAAATTAACTTGATCAGTCCGCCTTTATAAAATGATGTTCATCTGCAATCTTCATCCCACACATAAAGATAAATATATTGTTTATTTGCTATTTTTATTTCTCATCTCAACTCTAGTTTTTCGACACAGCTTATCAAGCAAAATACAATAACATTGCACAAAACACAAATTTAACAATAGGACTATGATATAAAGGCTTAAATGTAACTATGATGGAACATTTATTGAACAATTATCAATTTTTGTTCCAAACATAATCACAGATTCCTTAACAGAATATTCAGCAGCACTAACAACTCAAGAAAGAAATTTTGTTGGCAGGTTTAGGAGAAAAAATTTATAAACTATTTGACAGACAGGGAAAGTATAAAAATGATGAACATCTAAAGCCAACGCTTTGATAAAAGTGAACCCGTTGTCTGCTTTTATTGCAATAAAGGATGATAATGAATGTATAAAAGCAAAATAAAAGTTTTTCCACGACACTTACTTTTTGTATCAGTCACTAAAGAATGTTGAGCTTCCATGAAACTTGATCTGTGTCCATATGAATTGAACTATTTGTCATTACTGCCACTTACGATCAAAACTCAAACTGAGCCATCAAACTTTTGTGAAAGAATAGGATAATATTATAAAATGCCACATTTTAGTATTATTTAATACTTCCACCTTTCCTCTTCTTATCCATACTACACATAAACAACAACTACAGATCTCTCGACTGGTTGTAACTCTTCTTGCTTCTCACTTTTTTCATCTAAGGATACCTGTTTTGCCTTTTCATGCATGCCTTTGCTTGCATACACACTTCTTTGTGTGAATTTTGTCTACATTTAATCATGAAGACGGCAAAATTTTGTGTACATAAAAAGAGTTCTTACAAGGTATCCTCACAAGACAACTTACACAGGGATAAAAGGAAAAAGAAAAATGGTCTAGCAAGTTGAGTGTAATAATATGTAGCTATTTTATACATTTACGCTATTTTATAATAGATTTCTTTGCTACATCTTCAAGCACGTCCTTTACTACCGAAAACCATACCACTTTGACTAGTTATCAATTCACAATAACAACAGCAGTCAAGTCAGTCACTTCAACTTGAAGTCAACTTTGTAGAAAGATAGAGAGAGAAAAAAGTCTTACTACCTTTCTGTATCATTCACTCACCCACAACAGCATACCATTCAGCTAGATTAGACATTCTCTCTCCTTTTCCGACTTTTTCTTGTGACTCGATATGTTATGGTTGGTAGGTATATAAGGTAAGCATGTTGATCATAAAAGCTCACTTTTATACCTATAAAATTGATGCTTCTTGTACAAAACTATGCAATCCCTGGATGAATATATTTTTCATACATCTTACGACGCTGCTAAAACAACCACCACCACCAATATTAAACAAATGTGCTGCTTGGTATAGGTACCTTCTTCTTTATTAGAGTTCTCCCTAGACTTTTAGGTTAAGTTACTACGATTTCGAATTTCGACAGAAAGGATATGACGAGAATCCTGTGCATCCTCACCTACTCCTTCCAATATAATGTAATGTGGCGTAATTCAATGCTTACACCCTCTGTTCCGTTACTGCTATCTCTATAGCTGTGTCGTCGTTTGTTCCCAAGTTGATATTCAGAAACATCTCTCCTTATGCCCAAAATATTCATCCCTTCTTAACTTCATCTCTGCTCTATTATTTCATACGTTCTCTTTTCTCACTCGCTGTCTTGCTTTTTTGTATATTAACCATTTCAAACTTTTATATTCAGTCAAGGGAGAATTTTTGTTTTACAGCCAACAGAAAAGGATACATTTTACACTCTTTCAAATCGGAATAGGTCGGTCTCTCGGAGTACAAATCGGATGTTTGTATAAGCTAGCAGACAAAGTTAGGATACAATGTATTCATATTGGTAACTTGGCTCGTTTCTCATCCCTCATATTTGAATTACACACATTATGCTGCTGCACAATATCATAACTCTGCTGAGAAGATTCTGAATTACTGTTCACAACTATTTCTACTACTACTACCCATGAAGGCAATAAAACGATAGTGGATTTTGATGTTAACCCATAGCTATATTATATGGTACCTATATTTTTACAGGATTATATGACATGCAATAAAATATATTATTGCTTTTCCATTTTTCCTGTTCAACTTTAACCGAAGGGAGGTGTTTATATATAGCCAGAGAGCAAGGAGTTAACTAGAGGATCGCCGAAACAGAGGCCCTTACTTATAAGGAATGCACAATTTATATAGGCATGTAATCAACTCACAAAACAGTCATTCTTATTTTCGCTGTACGAGTTGGTAGTTAGATATTTTTGTTAGCATACAATGCACAAAATGCATGCATTTTGAATGTTGTGTAATAAAAGGGTACTTTTTTGGAACGAGGAAAAAGGGAACGTGGTTAAATGATGGGCGAGGAAGAACACGTTCTTTCGAGGGCAGTTACTTTACGGCTACCAATATGTTTGTTTATGACTATGTAATAGCAAAATATAAAAGGGTAGCAGAAAATTGAAAAAAGGAGAATGAACGACAAATGTTCAACTCTGAGAATTGTTGTTGTTGTCATTTTCTCTTTCCACTCATTTTCAGTCTAAAAAAACCTCATGCAAGCTCATTTACTTTTAATATGTCTCTTCATTGTGAAAGTCATTTTGTGCAGGTCTAAAGGAATCTCTGAGCCGGGCTGTCGTTGGGACAAGGTAAAAGCTGTATGAAAAAGAAAGGAGCTATAGTCATCAAGAAAGAACGTCTTTGTCGACTTCGCGTCTTCTTCGTTCCAAAGCCTATTCCTATTCTATTCTTCAGAGTAAAAAACTCCTAATGGACTGTGTCGGTAGATGACGACAAGGATTTTGATGAAGGAAAAAAGATAGAGAAAACCTGCTATTTGCCTTTACAACAGAGAGAAAAAACTATTTGGTGGTGGTGGTGATAGTTGAACTGACACTGTCTGAATAAAAGAATGAATTTCACTATTACGAACGAGTAGTCACCGCCACCGTAGTAGTATTCATTATTACACAATGCCTTTCTTTAAAGAACTCTCCGGGTTCTCTGCTCTGGATTCCTCGGATAAAATAGAGATAGGGAGAATAAATGCAGTAGCAAAGTAGAACAAGAAGGCGCATCTCAGCCTATTATTGCTTGTGATAATGCTGCCGTAGTAGGCGAGAAAAGTTGTGGCTTGGGGGATGAATTTCGAGAGATAGAAAGAAATACAGACATTCATAACTCTGCCACATATTATCTACATGCATAAATGATTTTATAAGATAGGAGGAAAGTAAGGGAATGTAAAAGGATGATGCTCTCTCTCTTTATCTTCTCCCTTCTTCTCCTTTCCCCTGCTGCACTAGATTTTCTGTTTTTGCTCTTGCTTCTAGATATTAAAGTGATGGTAAAATGGAAACCGAATTTGTGAAGGAAAAGAAAGAAAATTACAAGTGAATGTCCTAAACTATCTCATGGAAGCAGTATTTTTGGACGACGACTTGTTTCACAGCTTCCCTTTCACTTTGTTTTTGAGACCAACTTACACTAAAGTACAAGTGCAAGCAGTAATAATAAGCTTGTATTTTTTTCGTAAAAAAGTTTTGCTTTTTACTTGTTTCACTTTGATAAAAACTTTTTTTTACTTTTTTCATAGATGGACATAAATAAGTAGCATGAACAAACAGGCCAGTCAGTCTAGTAAAAGGAAAACCTACATAGAATGGACGATGGTAGTAGTAATTCTAAAAAACTAGAAACTTGAATAACTATAAAAGTTGCTTACATGTCTTGATAGGTGCAAAAGGTTTTCTTTTCCATTCTTTTCACAGCTTCCCTTTCACTTTGTTTTTGAGACCAACTTACACTAAAGTACAAGTGCAAGCAGTAATAATAAGCTTGTATTTTTTCGTAAAAAAGTTTTGCTTTTTACATGTTTCACTTTGATAAAAACTTTTTTTTTACTTTTTTTCATAGATGGACATAAATAAGTAGCAAGTACAAACAGGCCAGTCAGTCTAGTAAAAGGAAAACCTAGAATGGACGATGGTAGTAGTAATTCTAAAAAACTAGAAACTTGAATAACTATAAAAGTTGCTTACATGTCTTGATAGGTGCAAAAGGTTTTCTTTTCCATTCTTTCTCATCTCTTGTTTGGCGGACGGACAACAACAGCAGCAGCAGCTTTTTCAGATAAAGAAAACTATTATTATTAAGTATTATTATATGCTTATATAGTCCGTGTGGCTAGCTAGGGATGTACAACCAGTTCATTCCTATCATTACACAAAAACACTCATGTCGGTAAATATGTATGGATTTTCGGTAATAATGCCCATAGGTATGCTCTGCCACGATTACAATTTTCTATTGCCACACCATGTGATGATATAATAGGTAAGAAAGGAATGGAATTGAAATTGGATGTTTGAAAATTGGAATGGGTGGTGGTGGAGTAGTGGTTAGGACATAAAGATTGTGTTTCGACAATTTCTTTTCTTTGGGAAAGAAACGAATTCAATATCTAATGCGATCTGAGCAAGTTTAGAAGAAAAAGAAGGAAAGAATTTCAACGCTCGCTTGCCATGCAATATAAAATCATTCCGGCAGATACTGAATGCATTATTATGATGATGATGATTCTTATTCTTGCTTGCTTTTACTGCAGAATATCTATTTACTTTATAACAAAAAGAGTGGAGGATGAGGCGACAGAGAATTCCCCTTTTTACTCTAAAATGCTGTTGCTTCAATTTTTCTGCTGCTTCTGTTGTTGCTACAAAAGCCGAAGAAGAGGAGAAAAGATAAAGAAAAAGCAACAGTGGTATCTCATGGAGCATTCATTTCAGAGAGCACTAACATTTTATATTTAATATTGTGGTTGTATTTGGTAGCAGTTGTATTGTCATGATGATGATTGCAGTGGCAATCATTGCCTACCCTGCTCAATTAAGGAATCGAAGGGGTGTGTGTGTGTGTGCGTAAGGAAGATGCAAAGAGTAGATTTTTTAAAGGATAAACCAGCTTTTCCAATTTCAACTTTAGATCATGTTCATCTTACTCATCTTTTTTGCCGTTTTCTTCACTTTTTTCTAATGCCATTTCTTATTTTTAGTAGACATATCTGCCAGTTTTATACGCTTAATAATGTATGTATGAAAGCCTCTCTCCAGAAGAACTTTAAACGTAGATTTTAATATCAACCTAAAAAACTTTGTACGTGTGCACACGTTCAGTTTGTTTGCTACCTTTTTTCTCTCCTACTTTTTATTCACTTGCAAAGCAAAAAAAACGAAACGAAATGAACGGAATGAAAAAAGCTTAAATAAAATCGGGAAAGGGTCTGAAATACGAAATTGGGGCTTCCTTGTAGCTATTTTGAATGTTCATCTTCTCTTTCTAGGTAACCTGCTATTTCCGAGATGATGCATGACTACCTTTAAGGGACACATTGAGATGGGAATACGGATTGAGTTTAAGGAAAAATGAGAGAAAAAGATACGAATATGTGATTATGAACAAGAAGAAATTGAGGATGATGATGTCGAGATGACTAGGAGAAGAAGAGAAATGGATAAACTCTGGAGGAAAAAGAAAAAAGAAGCAAGATCATTCTTTCTTTACTTTGCTTGGTTGCTTTAACTCACTTTTTACTTGTCTTCCTCTGACTGATTACATACATACGTGAGTGTGGCCCTGGACAAATGTGCATTCCTCTTGGGGTTCCGCTCCAGCTAGTTCAATATATATATAAACTTCTCTATCTTCCTTCCTTTTTACTCATTTTTTTTCTTTTCGTCCTCCACAAGGAATTACTACGATGATAATGACGGTGATGGTGATGGCGATGGTGACGAAGACCTTGTATTGTTGCTTGTAAAGTTGGAATTTTTCTTACTTTTCTACTCCCTCAGTCACAGTTGTCTTTTACTTGATGCATGGCATACAAAGGTAATCATGGCATGGGGGAAACTAGCACCACAAAAACAGTTTAAGATGAAAAAGGAAAACCTCAAGAAATAAAAAAGGTGCGTTTCGTTTCCTTCTCATTCTTTACTTTTCCTACATCAAAAATATCATTTCATGGGGTTGAGAAGAGAAGAACAAGATTCAAAACGACTAACTACTTTTTGTACACTGCTTCCCTTTATTACAAATGTTATGAAAGTTTACTAACGAGTAAAATACTTTGTCTCTCATTCAGCAGCAGGAACCCTGTCTGAATTTTAACAATGCAGCAGAGGGCGGATCATGATTCTTTTGTCCGGGGTAAATATATTTAAGTAATGGCAGTATTACAGACATATTTATCACTTTTTGTGAGCCCTTCTTATTATTTCTTTTTCAATTCTATTATTAACGTTGTTATTATTGGATATTATACCTCACATCAGAGATTTTATTTTTTTAAGACGACGGAAACGCACATATAATGTATGCATTATATACGTTATCATTGTATTATTATACCTTTTTAAATCTTGTAAGAAAACGTAATGAGATTATGAGAATGATATGATGGGATGGTGCACGATGCACATTTTATTTGAAAGAAATCAAAACAAGGTTTCTTTATTTAAATCCACATTTGGTTGCTGATGTGTTTTGATATTTTATTTATATAAACCTTTGCACTAGTTACCCAATCTCGCCTTTTTATAATACAATATTAATTTTTTCGTATTTAGTTTTTGTATATATTGTTGGGTAGAATTTCAATTGCAAAGACATATTTTCTTTATGAATTTATAAGGAGAATAAAAAAATGTTTTTGTGTCAATTTCTCACAAATAAACTTTTTAAAGGTTTTAAAAAGGTATTGCATTGTCGCGGGTGGTGGGAAGAAGGGATTAGGATGTTGATGAAAGCAGTCATCTGACAAATTCTTTTGGTTTCATAATAGAATTTGGGAACAAATTTTTTGTGTTAATGTACACAAATGAAAAAGTTTGATTGAAGAAACTGGCATGGGGGATTTGTGCATAGGATTTAATCATGATCTCATCATAATAATATCATTGAAACGATGATTCAGAATGGAGAAAAAGTAAATGATCTGTAGTGTCAATAATGACCATATCACGGTCTTTTGTATTTGCCTTTTCCTGTATTCCTTACTGTGCCGCCCCAATTTCCGGTGTTTAGTTGGGTAATTGGAACTCATGCATGATGTGAACGAAAGAAATGAAAAAGATGAAAGAAGAAAATTACCTATGCAGGCACAGAAGAAGATGATGAAAATTAGAGGAAGTGAGGCGGTATACTTACAGCTAGAGCAATTTCTTACATTTTCAAATTTTCAATGTGAGTAAGCAACGTGGTACGGTTTCTTTTTAAATTTTGACCAGAGTAATGTATTGCATACGTGTCTGTGTGTTGGATTGTACTATATAAGCAGAGTCTGTTGTCTTCGGCATAAATGATCTCTGAAAAAGGATAATTTGGGTTCTAAGAAAAGCCAAGACAAAAAACTTTTTAAACTCAATTCTTTCCAGGTAAAAGAAAATGAAAGATTGAGTAAAATAAAGAGAGTAAGAGCAATTGAAATGCGTAATGCACTTCCGTGCCAGTCGTAATATGCTACTACCGTTTAAACAACTGGCGTTTCCATTCCCAGATCAAGCTGGACTATGTACAAGTTTTGAAGGGTGGATAATTGTGCGCCTCCAGGAATATCAACTTACACTTTGATCAGCCGATAATAATAACAGCAAACTTGAAAAATATACATGTAATAACTTGTGAACAACATTGCCTTCCACATTTTCTATTAAAATCCGAGCAAGGGCAAGAAGAAAATGTTTCAACAATAGAACTGTATTATTTAATCTATTATGCATTCAACACAAAGTAACTAATGGGCTATCATTATCAACCAAGTGAAGCACTTTTTTTGATCATTTAAAATTAAAGGCTTTTGGAGGAGAATAAACTATTAAGCGCGGCAAATTGGTCCTTTGAAATTAGTACGAAATATATTCATTATTTTTGTTCGCATATCTTATTATATAAGGACATTTTGATCTGAAGACAGATTCCAAGAGATTATATTTAAATTGTGGCTCATATATGACTTTCAAAGTCAAACAAGCAACATCTTATTTCTGCCACAATTTTTACATTTTTAGTAGGATATAAATCACATTTGTGTGTGTTCTCCAACTGAGAAAAGGCATTTTTGATCTTATAAATGTGATGTGATGTTGATGAAGTGGTAATGAATCACTAGTAAATTACTGCGATCACTACCCCACTCTAATATTTACTTGCTACAAGATCTTTTTCTACGATGATGCTTCATCATCTCTCTCTCTCAGTTCATTCAGGAATATCTCACCCTTTTCCTCTTCCAAGATCTAGTCATTCCTTAAGTAACACTGGTGGTGCTATTCCGTCTCTCATCATAATGAATGAGTCGAACATTAACGTAAAAAGCATTGTATATAAGCGCCGGTGATTTGGTGGTGAAGGATGGAGAAAAATATTGGGAGTAATTTTTAACTTGGAAAGATTGGAGTGAAAAAGTAAAAAAATGAGATATGACTATTACAGTTTGGCTTGTTGGCAGCTGAACTAGCGCGGTAGTGATCCTTTGGCAACTCTCTGCAAAACTTGTCTCAATCTGAGTCTTTAAAAAGCTTTATTTTAGTTGGTGGTAATTTTCAAGTATATCAACTTCAACTTCTCATATAATCAGCAGAATTTAGCAGTACCCCATCGTCATTTTTGTTTCATTCATATCATTGCAATCGAGATCACTGTCTCTTTAATAGTTATATGCGTAGTTGGCGAAACAAAGGAAAAGTATAGGGGTAGAATGGGTAAAATCTGCTTATATATTTGTCTTTTTTACGACAAGTATTCCCATCATAATAGCAATAAAAGTGAAGGAATGGATGAAACTAGCTTATTTTATATGTAGTAAGAATAAAAGAGGGTAGCTTCCCGCAGAGTTAATGAAGGAAATATGGACGTGTAAGAGGGCAAGCATGTAACCAAATACCCCTGTTACTTCATCAACACATTATAAAATGTAAGCTTTTGTGATGACGATAACACTTCCAAGACCACCAGATTTGACCCTGTCAAGTTTTACTTTTTAATGTTCAGTAAATGTGCACTTTTAATGAGTCTAAAGGTAATCAATTTTGTAAATAACCTTGAGCTCTATACTTATATGTTTTCAAATCAGTAAGAAGTTGGTCCTATGTGGCATGTGGTTATGTACTTAAATAAACAATGCGATTTCATATCCCTTAAACATCTGTCCAATTTCTAAATTTATACCGATTAGCCCAACAAATTTTCTTATTTCTTTTCATCATTACTATATTTATTGTACTTGATTTAATAATTCCACCAAACATTACACTAATTTAGCATATTATTGAAAATCAGCTCTGCCAGACGAGGACAATAAAAAGACTTTTGAAGCCATTTCCTTCATTATGAATATGATTTCCCCATCATGCCTCATTATTCTATTATCCATAAATAAAAGTTTGTATCCTTAATAAGCTTTGTATTTCACAACAAGTCTAAGCTTAATGTATATTTTCTTGCCATGTAGTCAATTATGAATTTAAGCGAATCGATGTTGGTTACACATTCAAAAACTAACAACAACGCATTATTGCAATCGTTTTATTAAAGAAATTGCATAAATATTATATGCTCATGCCAGTAACCTATATGACAATAAAAATGTTTAACTCAAGTCAAATCTAGGTCGATCTACTCTGAAAAATTAAAATAATATTAATATAAATAAGCGGGTGTAGTAGGTATATTTATCAAAAACACTTTCGATTCATGTAGTCCTTCTCCTCTAGTCTGTTTTAGGCAAAGTCAATTTTATTAGTATGGCATCGTCCACAAAATAGAAAATTTCTGTGGTCTGATAAAAAAGTTTTTTAGAGATGATTGCTCATGTATATGCATGTTTAATTGAAGTATGTGTCGTAGATGCAACGATCCCCATATTATTCAAGTTATTTGAAAGAAATCAACTATCAGATTTTGCGTATGATATTATCGTTATTTGCCACTGTAATACAATCCAATTTATTGTTTGCAGAAAGGAAAGCCAAAATTGTGCTCACGATTCTAAATGATATTTGTTGATGATAGGAGGATAACGAAAAGAAGTTCTTAATGAAAATTAAATTCTATTAAGGACTGCCACCATAACTAGCACCTTATATAATAGTGTGATTGACAGATTGAAAGCGTTTACTACAATTTAGAGATTACAAGTAATGCATACTAATTTGATGCTGTCACAAAAATTTTAACATTACGTAACAATTGTGATAGCTCCTGCAACAGAGGCACCAACGACAAATGCGATTTATCTAGGAAAGACAAATATATCATTTACACAAGTGAAGTACATGAA
>JAHZNK010000828.1:0-11704 GCA_027744615.1 Lepidocyrtus cf. nigrosetosus NNG-2020 | reverse complement strand
AAAACGAGAATCGAATGACACTTACTCCAATCTAGAATGCTTCCATTTCTACATAAAAACCTACCCAGATGTCCACTAAGTTTTGTATACATCTTTTCGTTTTTATCAAGGGATGTGCCACAGATTCTAATGAAAGTTTGTAGATAGCCATGCTTATGGTTCTAAATAGATGATTTGGTCTAAACCTAGGTTTTTAGTTGTTGGCGGCTACAACTAGCTAAAAGGGAAGGAGTAGGTTATATGGTGAAAGTAAAATATTTTTTATAGTTTAAGTAAAAATAAGGAGAGATAACTTGGTGCTCTGCATCATGTGGAGTGTAATTCCATTTAGATGCTTTCATACAACTTCCGGGATAAAATTGGCTGCTTTTAATCTCGGCGAATCTCTTCAAGTAGCATTTTATACTCGTTATTATGTGATCCAGGTCTACTTTTATTGCATATCTGCCAACATTTGTACCAGATACCATGACTAGCCTACTTGTACTAGTGTGTTTTGTAATGTCATCATGGAACGTGAAATTCTTTTTATTCTACAAACAGAATTTTGTCAAAGGCAATGTGTGGAGTTCTGAGAAAAGTGTTGGATGGGCATGTATGTCACATCAGGTCCAAAATTATTGCTATTATTTTTGTTCGTTGACGTGGGTAGCTCTAGAAAAGATCGTCGTAATCGCTGTTGCCATTTACGTATTCCTCCGCTTGCGGCATCCAGAATTTGAAAAACCTGCTGCAGAGTTTCGCTTTTATATGAATGCTGATGCAACCATAAGCCACACGATTTCCTTGTTAACTTTTAAATAGAACAATTCATTATGAAATTTCCTTCCTTTTTTCTTACTCAAAACTTTAAATGTGTGTGTGTGTGTGGACTAGTTCAATAAAATGTATTCCAAATCAATTTGCACTTATAGCTAGTTTGCTATTGCTTAAATGTACAAAAATATTTGTTTTAATGGCAAGCTTATGAGGCAGTGCTTTCTCTTGATGATACCCTTCCAGCTCCGTTACTTCATAGATTGTTTGTTTTTAATCCAAGAAAGAAAGCCTAGATCTTTTAAAGAATTATGAAGTTTCTTTAATGCAAATTTCTCAAATGTATGTACATATAAAAGTAGTAACGGTAGTGGTAGTTGGACAATCGCATGATAACAAACCGGCTTCAAACTTTTACTACTAGTCAAAGGTAAACTGGAAATTAATCTGGATTTATTTAAAACCTGTGTTTAACTAATAAACTTAAGCACAGGCGGGAAGGAAAAGGTTTGCGGAAACATTTTGTCATACAATATGTGTTCAAGTGTATTTAGTTTGCATACTTTTTCTTTAAGGATTCAGAAAAACTTGCGTGACTGGGGTTTGCTAGTATGTTTTTTTAGTAAAATCTAAACGTTTTTTTATCTTATCAGAAGGACAATATTGTGCCTACGGCATGGTGAAACGAGTTTGTTTGTTTAATGGCTAATGGGCTATTATTTATAATATAAAAGAATGATGAGAATACTTTGTTTAAGTTTTAGGTCCTTTCTATGCATTTCATAGCGTTTAAAAGGAAGTGTGCAATTCTACTATCATTAGGGAAGTGGGAAAATTGAGGATAATAATAATTTAGAGAATGGCGAATAAAAGTTTGCACTCTTCCTCTCTACGGACAATTCTTTCCTTCGAGACAAGGTTTTGGGGGAAAGAGAAATAGTATAATATTTATTAGAGTGCTTATACTACAATAATAGTGTTCCATTAAGGCAAGGAAAGTTCTTTGTGTTTTACGAACCTTCGGAGGGATTTTCTTGCGAGTATTAATCCAGCAAGGGACATATTGGCGATGACTCCAGCACTGGCTAGCCCAAGCAGCAATGAGCCATATCGTTCTCCTAACGGATGACATTCAAATGTTGCAGTAGCATTGTTTGTCGTATTTCTTTCTGTTCCGCCAATAAAAATACCTGCACCACGAGTCCCTAACGTCAACATATTCACTCAAGTCTGTTTGAGTGAGTAGTTGTTAGGATAGATAGATAAAAACAGATGAGAATTGGCTTATTTTACCACTCACTCAAGCTCGTCGTCTTTTCTGCCTTTTCCTTCTATCTGCTTTCAAGTTCTTTCTTTTCGCACTACTGTTATTCCACTGTAAGTTTTTCCAAGAAAACAATTCGTAGATTATTTGACTTTTTCTGGCAAGAGACACTTTTAGCCGGATTTTTTATATCTTCCTTGAAGGAGGGTACACGTCTTAAAAGTTCTGACTGCTTCCTTCTTTGCTAAAATAATGCGGATGAGTTTGCGTTGAGTTTCCAATTTTATTTTACCATTTTCTATCTTCTTTTCTGTTTGGTCCGGGGAAATAAACGAAAGCTGGTTTAGCAAAAAATAGTAGAATGAATAGGGAGAGAGGGAAAAAGAAATTTAGTAGTTTTGGTTGCTCTTTCCTGCCTTTTCTACGATTAGTTTTCTCTTGCAGAATCAACTAAGTCAATCAATAATAATTAGGCAGCGATGGTGATGAAAAAGGCGATTCTAGTGGTAATCGTCAATTACTTTTCCTCAGTTCCTCTAGACTATTTGCGCTCTTTTGTATTCGAACCTCAGCATGCATACACACATGAACCGTGTTCGGTTCAGGTTGCTTTCCCTTTTTTGGTGAAAATATTTTTGTTGTAAATGGTGATGTTAATCATAATATGTATTTAACTGGGACGTCTCCCACAACTCAAGTTATATTTAGGAGCACTGGGCACACAGGAGCAAGCACGTTATGAAGTTTTGGCTGGGTTGATGAGGGCTTGGTCTTAAAGTTTGTTATATAATTGTTACTTTTGGGTATTAGATTTTATTTCTACATCTGTTAACTGATCCTGTAGAAGTGATGATGATAGAAAAGGTGAAAGTATAACAGGCTGTGATAGCAATAATAGTTATAGTGCTGGTGGCTTCCTTTCTTTCTCTTGGTTCTTACCATTCCAGTCATTTACAATTTCTCACTTTCTCTACTGGATTGGAGATGAGACAGAAAAAAATCCCAGGTACAAGACACATAACATAGTTACTTTAAACAATGGAGTTTGCTCTGGATGCTGTTGGCAAGTGCGTTCGGTTAGCTTTGGTACACAAGTATGTTGGTTCCTTTCCGTTCCTTGAATGAGTCTGAAAAAAAAACAAGAAAATGAACAAAACTTTAAGAGGACATTAAGATTTTTCTATCAGCAATGTCATCAACTCCACTAATAGTCAGCCTCTATCCTAATTTTTTCTGGACGCGCGCACGTATGTTGGGAGACTATCCAATTAAATCGAGGAGAAAAGTTTGAAATAAAAATTTAATCACTTTCGAAACAAACTGTTCACATGTTTTTCTATTTATGTAATCTCTTTTAATGTCCGTATTTTGAGGTAACACCACCCAGTAAGATAAAAATGGCAATAATATCTCCTATCTTTGTGCTTCCGAGTTGTACTTTCTATTTCAAATGGGATATTTCTGTCATTTTCTCCTTACAATTTTCAATACTTACAACTTGGGTTTTATTCTAGAATGTTGTATAAAATGAAATTTTACCCTATTCCCTTTACCGTTATTATTGGTTTTTTGAGTTGTTTATATGTTTCGTTAAAGTATTTACAGACTATGTTTTTTAAACCCAAAACATTTCAGAAATGCACGTTAATGATGAAACTTAATTTATTTGAGAGTTAATAAATTGAATACCCTTTAAATTTTCTACTAGACTTGTACTGGTGAGTTTGGCAAGCAAATTTTGAATTCATCGCTTTTATTGTTGTGGTTTTACAGTGGTGTATTGATTTTCTGTTCATGAAAACTCACGATCAGCACTATTTCTAAAATTGAAGTATATATGCAGTATTTTATCAAGCTGGATTTAAGGAAGGCCTGACAAGATAGAGTCTATGTGCATCTGAATGATGTTTGAAATTTCATAGGAAACCATGAGACTGCAAAAAAACTGCTCTAGAGATAAAGAAATCGAAACTGGACTGGAATTGATATTGTGTTGTTGCTACTTGATCGTGAAGCATTCTCTTTGAGTGTACAAATCGCATGAAAAATGCTACTCGATCTTCAATTGTAAGCTTCCCATTTTCTCACGCAATCTCTAAACTGGTAAACCCTATAAAATTTAATAATAGGAAATAGAATAGTGCTGTTTTAGAGTGTTTTGTTGTATTGTTAAAGGAATTTGTTCTATTTGTCTCCTTCGGAAAATGATATTCCAAATTGCTTTGTTAACATTTTACTGTACTTAAGTACTTTTGGAGACGCTTTTTACATACGGATAGCATTAAATTTTTCATATTCCTGGAAAAGTGAAGCTTTTGAAATATATTACATAATAAGTATAAAAAGGTTTTGTTGCAGCAGGATTGTGGTGTAATGGATCTATGTACCAAGGAGGGCATATGTTTTTTCGGGTTTTAATGAGCAGACAGCAGAGCGAATTCAGAAAACTGTTGGACTGCGTTAGTAATGTAATGACTTTCTCTTCTACTAAAATCTAACTTTATACTGACGATTATCTTATCTGAGATTATATGGATATCTTAATTTTGAAAATGGGCTAGTGTAATATTTTCTTCAATAAGCAAACAGCCATATAATTCATATCAAAATTGTTTTGATCTTCATCAAAATAATCAAATTAATACTAGAAACCAGACCTATATAATTATCTTGGTGAAATGGTGTTAGCAGGTGGCACTAAGTGAAAGTTTGCATACTAAAATAGCCCTACCTAAACTGCATGTGGTTTTATACTACATTTAGCTGTTCCATTTCATTTTTTAGAGAATAGAAAGAAAAAAATGTGACCCACAAAGTACTACATCTTGTATTTTGAAGTATTATGTATAATTTAGAAAAATTTCTGGCTGGCTTTGAACATTCGTTTTGAAAAATGAAAATTACATTGGTACACTTTAACCAATAAAATCGCAAATATTTCAAATGACATTGATTGTCTGTATTATATGCAAAAACAAGTGTTAAACATCATAGTATAAACCATTCAATTTCATTGTTCTCATTTATTTTTCTGAAGTGACTTTCTCTAAGTGTCGAAAAAGACTTTTTTTTAGATAAAATGCTTTCTTGTTGGAACATTTTTTGCTTTTCTTTACAGAATGCTTTCACGATTGGGATCTGAAAAACTCAATTAATATGAGTAAAGAAACAAGACATTGATTTGAAATTAAAACATGAAACTAGTGGGTAAATGTTTTAGCCTCGACTATTTTTCCAGTAATTGTGGAATCTTTTTCAAACTTTCACTGATCGTGAAGCGTTCTGCTCCTGGTGCTGTTCATTTCAAGTACTTATATGAAATTTGCATAGGTAAAATAACATTCATCACAAGAGGAGTTGGTGCCCAGTGCCAGACTGGCTCAATTTTATAGTTTTCCTTGCTTCCTTTTTTAATCGAATATGCGAATATCTTTATATTTTGCAAAAATCAGCTAAAAAGAGGAAATATTATTTAACAATATGTAGTTGGAAGACAATCAAAAGATAAACGTTTTGATTTTTTCCATTTCATCCTCATATATCACCCTTTACTACTTTCTCCGCCAAAAAAAACTGGGGTTAAAGTGAAATGCGAAAGAACAATAAAAGAACATTAACAATAATTGGCTTTGATGATGTTGGTTCTATAAAACTAACTAATCTGCGGTAAAGAAGAATTGGCGATCTTACATTAAGAGAACGGGGTCACATTACGCGACATAAGTCACAATGAGATTTATTAAAGTCATTCCCCTATAGTATTCGCATGAAACTTGTCTTTTGTATAAAAAGTAGCTTGTCAAATGTTGTTTGAATTATTGCTTGGAAAACGGACGCGGCACATATGGCTATAGTATAAGCATTTTATTCTTTAGCGGTAAAGTACTCTGCTGCTGAAGGTAATCCTATTCCTTCAGATGTTATCTTCTTTTCTCCGTTTAGCTGGTTTGTTTTGTCTCAACTTTGGCTGGTTTGCTTTCCAATTACTACAGTATTACATCGTACACCATTCATTATATTATTGGACATGTAAACAACAGTTCTACTGTTAGCTATGTGCACTATAGTACATGTAGCGATTTCCATGATCATGAAACCATAATCACAAATAGAAACAGAATAGGGGCTTAACCAGCGTTGAATTAAAGCCAATTTAAACGGGGTTTATCTGAAATTGCCAGCACCAGCATGGAGAAAGGGAAAAGCTCATGGCTATAAGATTAGCAATTTTAGCCATGCATTTATTTTCTGACTGTCATAAAATGAAGAATGAATTGCTATTCATATGTATTTGAAGAGGTTACTTGCGACAGGAACATTACCCAGACACTGATACGCGAACAGGGTAGGATGATGAGGAGAAATGATTTAAATTCAAACTCCAGTTCTAAATGGAATGAAATTAGTTTAGGGAATGAGTAGCGTATTATCTTGATGAAATCCCATGATTGCAAATGTCACCCTTATTTTCAGCAGCTACTCCAAAATATTATGCGAACTACAGATATAGTATAACAGGTAATAGTGGCCCTTGCACTGGCTGAAATGCTGCTTACTATTTTAAACGTAGACAATGTGTATGTGTAAAATATTAAATCTTGCTGAATGGAACGGAACTGTACCAGTTGAAAATAGAATTATATCGTAAACGTACTTAGATAGGAAAGGGAGAAGTCAAAATCTTCTTAATGCACATGATGTGATAAAACTCATAGTATATAACAGCTTTTAAGTTTATCGTTGTTCTCCAGGGAAAGTGATATAGATTGGTAGGGCAGTAGTGTCATGTCGTAGTCAAATTTTGAATCGATCAATACCAAAAATAGCCCAAAGGCAAACAACAAGTTGAGCCAGATAACAAGAAGACAATGGATAAGCTAAACTAATAAGACGCTCTAAATTTAGACCAAATTTTTTTTGAGGGACATTGTTTTATTCTAAAAATGTGGTCTAGTTTTAGTACCAACTTTCCATCGACATGTTTAGAAAATTTTAGAAATTAAAGTATACATTTGTGCTTCCTAAATGATTTAGCCCAGTTTGTAAACTTAATCTCTTTTTATACTATGAAAGCTGATAAATGTTGTAAGCAATGTACTATAGTAGATACCACCAGTAAAATAACAATTATATTTCATCAGCAGTAGTCCATTGAATTTTGATTCTATTTTGTATTAGTTTTGTACGGAATTTTTAATACTGGTAGTAGATGCGGTGACGGAAGTATTTATAATGTGGAGAAAAGGCTCTATAACAAACTAAAAAGATTTTCCCTAGAGTAAAGTTTATGTAAAAGAAATGGAAGGAATTAAAAAATGATGTGGAAAAGTTAGATGCTTGGTTGTTCCATTTGACTGAAACGAGGAAATATTTCATATCTTTGAAAACTCTTGCTTTGCCTATACTTGGCAGGTGGGAAAACTACTGCTGAGGTGGGAAAGGGCATTTCACCAAAGTGAAAGTTTACAAAGTTCATTCATGTCAAGAAATGCGTATTTGGATGTTGGATCAGTTTTGACTTGAGCTAAACTGAGGTCTAGATTGAACAAAAAACGAAAATACAAAGTATGAAAATAATATTATCATTACAGGTTTTATCAATGCATGCATTGTTTTCGCTATGTTAGATCCTAATTAAAATTTTTCTAATGTAGTTTAAAATATAAATTATAAGACGTTACTGATATATTATTAGAAGCAAATAAAATTTTCCTTTTTACACATCGGTATTAAATCGGTAATAAAAAGGAAAAGATGTACATT
This sequence comes from Lepidocyrtus cf. nigrosetosus NNG-2020, assembly GCA_027744615.1. Lineage (NCBI taxonomy): Eukaryota > Metazoa > Arthropoda > Collembola > Entomobryomorpha > Entomobryidae > Lepidocyrtus > Lepidocyrtus cf. nigrosetosus NNG-2020. The sequence continues at coordinate 3,921 of JAHZNK010000828.1, read as the reverse complement.
TATATTTACCTGCCATCTGCCATGTATATTTCGTCAGCACTTAAAATTTTGTTTTATGTCATGTTACAAATGGAACATAAAACAGGTAGTACAGATCGGAATTTAAATTATTCATTGGGAAAGTTGTACCATGAGAAAATACAACCTGTCATTGCAGATTTCTCTGTTCTAACTTAAGCAAAGCAGCCCGAAAATATAGAAAGACAAGGGAGAATTGTATTCATGTGTTACATAAAAACATCAAAGACTCTTTTTACAATTTAAAATGCAAAGTTCCATAGCACTGAATAGTCTAACTGATAGTGAGTTTTAGTCTGAACTCTAATTTTGTGTTTATGCTACACGTGTGCTCAATAAAAGGTGAAAAGTGCAAAACACATTGTAGAAAATACAAAAATACATAGAGAAAACTTTACAAATGTACGTATAATAACTTATAGACTAGCTTTTGATTGGGTGTGCGTAAATTCCATAAAAACAAATTTTAGAAAACTACTTCAATATTGTAGTCAAAATCTTATCCTATGAAGCATTTCTTTTTAGTAATCTTGTAGTAAAACATTCAGGAATATTTTTTACTTCATTCTTTTAAGATTTGGGAGATATCCCGATAGTAAGTTTCAATCTCAATTTTCTCTGTGATAACGTAAGTGAAAATCGTTTTACGGCAAAGCACACTAAAAAATGGAAATGGAAGCAAAACATAGACTACCTACTTTTCATTCTCATATGCTCTACCACCACAACTCCAGGTTTTATCTGTAAACTTTAGAAAGACATTTGTGGGAGTGCGTTAAGGTGATGACTGCAATATAAGTGAATAACTGCCTGTCTTTTCGTCTTTCCTATGATGTGGTAAAATTGGTTTGGAATATTACTCGAAAATCGGCATGAATGAAAAATTGCAAATTCAAAGATGAGGTTTGAAGGAACCTTTTTGATGTACCCACCCTTACCCAATGTACTGGAATCGGTTGTTAGTAAAAATATATATATATCAGATCTGTACATTACTCAACTCTACAAAGAATTATATGTTTGTCTAAAAATCTTGGTATGCTTCTTTAAAAAATTCAAATCACTAATATTCAAATTGCTTTTCTCATATATGTGAGCAGTTTTCACTAAAAGAAATGTGTAACATTTACAACTTTTTGAGAGGATCTTATTGTCACTTTCAACACTGTTTGTTCGAATGGATTTTGTGCACCTCTTCTGCTTTCGGTATGTATTTTTTCTAAGGAATAAAGAATTTCAATGATGTTGGTTTATGTGCACACTTGAATACAACAATCAGGTTAGCTTTGCTCACTTCAATGATTTCTGATTCGTGTCCTTTGGTTTCGTAATATAGCATTCATATTTTTTGTTGTAGTTATATCCGTGAATTGAATTTGTTTTCTTTTTCATCTTAGTGCCTAATATGAAAGTGTTCGCAAAACACACAGCAATAACATGCCGAGATAGTCGCTTTGTGAAGAGAGCATAATATGTTTCTGTCGGGCTCTTTCATGATACCAACCACCACCCAGCATGCATTAGTCTTTCAAAGTACAATAGTTTACCCATGTGAAGATAATGTGCTGGTATTTCATAAGACGAAATATGTTTGCCTTGTACTTCATTGTAGCCTATATTGAAGAAAAAATATCTTATAAAAGGATTTATGAGAAGGATTTATTTTAGTGGAATTTGTACAAAAGGAATAACTCAATGATGTGTGCAAAAAGTATAACTGAACCCCTACATACTTGAAAGAGCGTTTCCAAATTTCATTCAGTCTTTTCCATCCTTTTTCTTCCAGTTTTTAGAGATTGCAAAAGCAAACGAGAAAGCGAAGTGAGCCAAAATGATACAAATAATGAAGTCGTGTGTAGTGCATGGCATAATACACAATTTCCTCAATAGCTTCCACCTCTTACTATGATCGGAAGAGAAGACTTTATCAAAAAGTAATCACCCCATTCATAATTCATCAAAAGAATCCAGAAATTTGTGCATTATTAAGTTTAAATTCTATTGTGTATTGGTAATTGTGTAGTAAAGCATAAAATTAGTTGTGTTTCTAAGTCCTATTATTCCGCCCAGTTAGCAATGTGGTTCATTGCCATCGTTCTTACGAAGCAGTGATTTCCTCTATTCACTTGAGGATGGAAATACGTAGTATGATATATTGATTGGAGCATCAACTCATTTACACACTGACGCACAAATGATAGAACGGATTCAACTAAATTCCTTTCACAGTATTCAAGACTGTAATAAATTACTTTTTCGAGTTAACCTTTATTCCTTTTTGATAATGATCATATGAGTATTGTAGATTACGATTCAATCCCATGACCTTTTGCATTTGCAATTATTCTACAAGGAAAAGTTTCTGGGTAAGAAAAACCTTTTCAGTGGAAAGATGAAGTTGCACCGCAAAAGATCCAATCTCAAATTGCGTCAAACTTTGCCACACTACTTTTAGTTTTCTCCGTTTAATTTATAGTAATACTAATTCTTACATAAGCCTATACTACACTGATGCTTCTTCTGATATAGTAGTTAATTAGAAATCACATACATGACGGGAAGAAAGATTGCCGTAATATGTTCTGAAAAACCTGAGAGTACCTTTGCAATACTTCTATGCTGTGTCAAGAAGATTGACAGACAGCATAGACTTAGACAAGGGTGTAAATTAAGTTTAATTCAATCTATACTTTTAGATAAGTCGACAGAAAGTATAATATACCCATATTACAATTTAGTTTACAACGGAATATTTTAAAAGTGATGTTCATAACTATTCGATCGTGTTATGACAGTAATTAATCGAACTCCAGTATACAGTTATTATTATTTTTGCAGATGCAAAATGTGTAAAAAAGCATAATGTATTTAAACTGTCACAAAACATGTATATTTCTATTTCTATAGTGGGAAAGTAGCCTAACCTAGTCTTTTAAATACATATATGTACCGAATAAAAAGATCGGATATACTTCAGGTAATTAATTGCGTTTTGTGTAGCGATTCTAATCCTATTAAGCCTTTCTCTTAGACTCCTTTTGATTTGTAATCGTAAAGATTTAATTACTGATTGCTATCCTTATTTATAAATTACAGAAACTAAATTTTAAAATATTGTTGTTTTTGTGCTGGGCAAAAATACCGGTGGTATTTGAAGTATTTTTTCAGTACCCACTATACTTTTGCGGTGGGATATTGTTATGTATGGGTATGGTTTATAATTTCTCCATTTAGCTACAACATCATAGCTTTCGTCTCGTTTCAGATAATCTTTTTTGATCATAGATTAGATGTGATGCCCCTTAATCTGCAAAATAAATAAATGATCAAATGTTCCCTGAAAAACTTGAATGTTTCGAGCGATTATCATCAGTTTCGTAGCATATTCAATGAGTTTAGGAAGTCAAGCTTTAAATTTCTTATTAGACATTTCTATTCCATCCAAAGATAACAAAGATGCAGGCAGTATAACCTGTCCTGTTTATATGTTTAGACATATATACTAGTAGGCAAACCTATTCAAAACTTTCTCCGTCCGCGTACGGCAAAATCGTTAAAGGCTGTTCTTATCCATTAAATAGCGTTTACTGTTATTCTCCTCGTGACCTAAGAATGAATTGCTTTATTTTCGTTTTAGCTTTGCACATTGCCACGAAAACTGAAAACGTCTGCCTCGTTCTCTTACACCCTATAATACTCGTAAAACACCGCTAAAACAGCCACCACCGACAGCTAAAATCATCGTCAGATCAACTTTTTAAGCTTTTCAGGAACGCATCCACCAACATTTACTCCCATTAGGGAACGTTCAACAATTATATGATCGCCTGACCTAGGTAGGTAGGGGTAGCCCTCCATTTACAATACATTAGCGGAAATACATAGGCAGGATAGGGAGGGGGT
>JAHZNK010000827.1:0-21772 GCA_027744615.1 Lepidocyrtus cf. nigrosetosus NNG-2020 | reverse complement strand
ATTGCCACGAATGTTGGCATTTTAAATATTTTGTTGTCGATCTGGGAGCAATAATATAACTTCATGTTTTGGGGGGCTTAACTATTACAGACTAATCAAATTATATTATAAACGTAAAGTTTGTGACTGGATGACATAATAAAAATACAGTTTCTATTTCTGGACAACAGCAGTGCAAAGGCAAAAAAAATGTATTTTTATCTTTTTTATTCATTCCCTGTCTCTCGTCTTCTGCTTTTATAGATACACGCAAATAATTTATTCATGATGGATAATTGCATTGGATTTGTAGGTGGGGTAGGAAACAAACAAGCAACCGGAAAAGAATATTAAATTTTATAAAACAAAAGCACTTTTTGTGGTGGGTTAAGAAAGAAGACTTACGAACGACAGTCATGCGACCTTCGCCATGGACGGAGGCGAATGACGGACCCTCAGCGGATACTTCACAGCGATAAACGCCTGTTGAGCGCAAGTCCAATGGGCCAAGTGTAACAATTTTCTTGTCTGATCCTTCCATCTGCAAAAGAAACATAAAACCATGTATTTTACAAAGGAAAATGCATAAATATATATTTTTATTTATTGCTTTTATGCAATGTAAGAAACTGAAGTGTGAGAGAGTGTGCTAGAGAGAAATAATATCCAACAACATCCCTCAAGTCAAGTGTAACTTTCACAAGGGAATCACACTTGATTAAATGTAAACCATCCAGAATGTAGCAAGCAACATTGCTGCATTCCAACAAGTCCCGGCTTACTTTCACCACAAAAGTGCCTTTAACCTAGCCACTTCACTCTTTTGCTTTTCCAGTTCATAATAACACGGGAGCACATGTTTCCTATTGAAATGGTCGATTTTATCACTTTACATCATCATATGTTCTTTCTATTTTTTCTAATCTTGTTCTCTTCATCTCGCGTTCACTACTTTTTGTATCAAACAGAGTGGAACGTGCTTATAACGCATAAAACTGAAAACGCAATTTTTCTCTTCGTCATCTCCCGGGAGCATTTTCCAGCATGAAAGATAAAAACGAAATGCTTACATATATATGAAGAGAATAACACGAAACGTAGAGCTTTAGAGAGGATAGGATGACTTTGGTGTTAGTGAAAGCAACCCTTTCCTATTTTTTTGGCACACAACAGCAACTCCCAGCACAAATAAATTATACAGGAGAAGAAGAAACAGGGAAAGAAAGTTCCACCTTTTCCTTCGCGAAGCCAAACAACAACCCAACAAAACCAGCCACTTTCACTGTTTTCTCACAGTGATACTAATAATAAACAACATAACAACAGCAAACCAGCATCCACAAGAGTGAAAGCAGTCAAGAAAAATAAATTGTTGCCCTTCACTTGTTGCCTTGAATGAAAATAGGTAAAAGCTCTTCACGTATCTGAAAAGATTCTCTTTATAAAAAATACACCACCGAGAGCATACTATGCAGACAAAAGAAAAGTAGGATTGGCACTCATTGGCTCAATTTATGATTACTTTAATGTGCTTGCGCTTAAGAGATCTAACCAATTGTCATCATCATCAACAAAGTGGGCTTCAAAAGTTAGCAGATATATAAATTGCATTAATACGTGATGTTTTCATATATTTTTTATTTTCATCTACTAATTTCTAATTGCAAAAGCTCAAGCTTTATCTTATTTTCATCATTTCCTATCCTTCATCCTTCTTGTAAAGCAAAAATCTTTTTCACTATCTCAAGGGGACTTCCAATAAAAGGCACAATGAAATTTTAGGAAAAAACTTTTCCTTTTAGTTTTATGGAACGTGGATGAGTTGTTTGACGATTGTGATGATGATGAAGAATAGAAGAACAAAAGTTGTACGTGCTTGTTTGCTTGAGTTGATGTTGATATGTTACTTTCATTTTTTTCTAGGATGAAATGTATGGATTAGATATTCTATCTCAAGGGGACTTCCAATAAAAGGCACAATGAAATTTTAGGAAAAAACTTTTCCTTTTAGTTTTATGGAACGTGGATAAGTTGTTTGACGATTGTGATGATGATGAAGAAGAATAGAAGAACAAAAGTTGTACGTGCTTGTTTGCTTGAGTTGATGTTGATATGTTACTTTCATTTTTTTCTAGGATCAAATGTATGGATTAGATATGAAGAAAAAGAGGGGTGGAACTAGTGGAAGAAAGCAGGACAGAGAAGAAGAACAGTGAAAGGGGAAAGCGGAAGATGAACTCAATAAAAGATGAAGAAACACAATTTCTACTACTCCCACTACCATTCCCTTTCTTCTTTTTAAAGAGCAAAAGAAGAGAGAAAGTCTAAAAGATATTCTCAAATCACAAGAAAAAATATGCTGCAGCAGTAGTAATAGTCCAATTAATCTCGCCTCCTTCCTTCCCATTTCCTTGACTAGAGAAATAATTTATTTTTTTCTCGTATAGTACTGCATGCACAAAGAAAACACGATGACGGTTGAAATCTGATAAAAGATATTACAGTAGTTTAAATACAAGAGAAAATTCCATTTTTTTCTTTTGCTAAAAAATGGAGTTGAGCTCAAGTCATGGCATGGCCTGTTGCTTTCACTTTTTTCCATTTTTTGCTGTTTTGGAGAAAGGCCAAGTTTATTTTTTAAATGGTTCCGTCTACTATTACTCTCTGTTGGAAACATTTTTTTTTTCTGGAAAAAAGCAATTGTTGATAAACCAAGTTTTTTATGCGAATAATGTGGTTGCATGCATCACTCGCGTTTTCTATTTCAACGCGCTTGCATACGTTAAATAGCCGATTCAAGAGAAAACGTAGAAAGTCGTGCACTTTTTGTTTCATAAACTATTTCCTTTATTATTGTTATCATGATCCCAATTATCAATTTAAGCAAGTAAACAGGTAAACATGGCGGTTATTTTATAGCTATCGGGTGATCTAATTTACACATGGAAATGTTTCTGACAAGTGTGAACATCATTTTTAATCGGACATGACATGGATATATTGCACAGGAATTGTAGAGAAAATGCTACTGCACTTCTGATCTGGTTCTGACTTCAATATTATTTCAAAACAAGTATTATAAAAATTTACCAGTAACCACAAAAACACCAGAGAAAGCCAACGCATATACGTTAATTCATCCTCGGTTCAGTCAGCTCCCTTCCTTTTTCAATCTATCAGAGTTTTTATATATAATTACACAGCTTATTTAAGCATTGAGCCATTCAAGCTCATTTTCTTTCTTCTACTAGTACAACACAACCACCAGCTTGGGAAGAGTGTAGCACTTTGTGAAGAAGAATGAATCCTTTGAAAAGCTTCTGAAATCGATCCGATTTTCGTTAAGTTGATAAAAGACAAAAGTTGCTCATTAATAGCGTAATCTTATAAAAGGAAAAGCCTTTGCTGATACAACTGCTATGGGTTTGTCTCTGTATGTGTGCACGCATTTTGTACAACCACTTTCTCCTTTCATTCCACCTACTCATCCTCCTTTTATTCTCCTACTTCCTGAGAATCCATGAAAGAGTTGGAGTTAAGTGGATGCAATCTAATTGAGTGAACTGACTAAAGTGGAGATCGTCGCTCCCTTTTCTTATTATTCTTCCGCACAATTGCCGTTCTGGTCTCTGGTCATCATCAACTATCAAAGTATCAAAACGGGTTCTACTAAAAATGCATCACATCGTCTTGATTCTTTACCTTCTTCTTCCCCATTCTCTTGATTATTTATCCAATACGTATCTTGTCCATTTTCACTCCAGCAATTTGTTTCCTTTCAGGAAGGAAAAACACAAAAACAGAAAGAAAAACTCTACTGTCGTATCCACATGGTTATAATAATAATAAAAGTGAATGTGTTGGAGCTGAATTGGTAAAATAGGGGGACAAAAGAAGACAAAGAAAAGTAAGAAAGTATCGTAGACAAGCCATATCATCGAAACGAAAGACACAAACAAAGTCAAAGGAGTCGTTATGATAGTGTATTATTGTATTGCAATATTAATCTATTTTATATTTTTCTTTCCTTGTTTCATTCCTGATGACAATATTATGCCACAGCCACCTGCCCTGCTCATAAAATGACAACTCCAATTCCACTAAACTTGTTACAGCTACTATTTCACTGAAGCTTTTAATACAAAGTAATCATCATCGACGCCATCAGCATCGTTACTTCATCATCGTTCTATATTCATTCCACCTTCATCCCTTTCCCAATCCATTTTGAGAAACCCTCCATGTACAAACTACTCCCTTCTTTTTGTGCATATGTGCATTTTCCCAAATGACATTGCGACAGGGAAACAGTCATTTCCTAAATATACTATAGTACTGCATACAGCTACACAATTGAGGTGCATCCTTGCATTTCCCCCTTCTACATCATCTCATACGCATTACTATTACCTTTTATTGAATTGGATCAGGGTAATGTTTATATAGATTAAAAGTCTATTGCCATCTCCTTCATCTTTCCCCTTTTACGCACATTACTAAATGTTATTGTTCCTCATCATTATCAGCGTTGTAGTTGATGTTCTTCCCTCTAAGCATAAACCATTTTGAATCATTCATGTGACAGCAGCAGACTTCATAAACCCTTGGTGGAGGTACGTAATTGACACGGCTAGAGAACTAAAACGGTGTTGGTGACACGTGCAAAGATAATGAAAAGAAGACTTATTTAGGGAACCTCATTCAACTCATTTTACTACTTTGAATGTGTAAGTAAGCATAATATGTGTGAAATAAGGATTTTCATTTGTAACTTGAATATCATGTAATAAATACCTGAGTACTGATTTATCCACGCAAGAATAAATTCAAAGGATAAAAATTCTAAAAGAATTCTTGAAAGAGATACGCATATTACATAAGCTTCATTTCTATGTATTCTTTTTATCAATGCTAGTACCTATGGAGCGGTAATGACCTGATGGAGTTCTCTTGATGTCTTGATGTTTTCATGCTACTATTAAAGTTACAAATTTAATATAAACTACGCGCGTTGAAGATGCATTTTGTTCAATTTGCATAATACGATCTTTTTTAAATCTGGAATATAGTCTGCTAAAGAAAGAGATTTTGTAAAATAATGTTTTGAGGAATATTTTTCTGTGAATAAATTGAGGAAATTGTGAAAGCAAATCAAGTTTACATATCGAATACCTAACGACCCAGTGGCACCATGTGGAGAACACCACTGTTACCCGTTATCCTAAGTACTTGGAATTTAAAACGGCGAAGAAGGATTACTAAAGTATCGACCTAAACCACCAATTTATTCGTTTTTTCAAATGTCTACGGAAAAATGTTTACCTTCTTGAAAAGAAAAAAAAACTTTCAGAATAGAAATATTTGTGCAAATGCAATGAATTTTTTTGGGTTCATGGTTCACTGGTCATTCTTTTCCTTTCATGTATTTTATTTCACTTTTTACATATCCCCACAAAACATCTCTTCAGAAAAGAAATCACTTTGTATTTTGAAAGTAGCAAGGGATTGAAAGAAGAGTTTTTTAGGCAGTTTAAAAAAGAATCAGTAACAACAAGAGAGAATTTCTCTAGCACAACAACAACAGTATTGCGTATCTTTGTTGGTTTATCTTGAAAGGCTCGTCAGAGAATATTTCAGTGACATTTTGGTTTAAAGATTTGAAAGGAAAATCAAGTCAAGTCAATATTCTTGCTCGAGTTTGTTTTCCTGACAATAAAATTCTACTGTCTGAATTATTATGGTAAAGGGATATGCTTATTTTGTACAAAGATTTTGGCCTTTGGCATAAGGATGGAATGGGAGCAACGAGCAAATATTTTTTCAGGGTTTATTTATGCTTTTGGATTGTGGGACAAATATAATCCTTTACAACTGTTCGGTTTTTGGTTGGATTCGATAAAAACGAGGGAAAATATTTTTACATGTTATATAAAAGGGTTATTTCGCTGCTGTGCCTTTTTATTTAGGTTTTTAGGGTTTTTGATCCCGATTCCTTTGACTTTGAATATTTTACTATTCTCAATATTTTTATTATAATGCGAACAAAAACCTATAGATTTGCAATGAAAGTTGACAGTTTTCTTTATGTTATTTAACTTTATGTCAACCAAAGTGACAAATTAAAATTAATTAGCTGTATCATATACAGCGTTACAAAAGGAAAAAGGGATGATGATGTAGTACAAAAAATATAATTGAAAAAGTTTGAAAAAATTGAACAAAAGAAGAAAGATTTTTTTTCAGAAATAGAAATGGAATATATGTTGCCTCAGGATTAAAGGCATCACAAAAAATAGTAAAATTGGACTTTTTTCTAAGTCTTCTTAAATTGGCAATTTCACACAACAATCTACAACCACTACTACTGCATTTTGAATGCACATTATGACTTCTTTCAAACCCCATTATTTCTCTATTTCTTTTGCCACTTGCCCAGCCATTTCACTGTTTTTTTGCTTAAATGTATATATTTTTCTATAAAGATCAAAACCCTCTTGATAGCAAAAAATGGAACCAAATAGTGGAATACGAAACTTAACTTATTTGTTCCTCTTTCACTTTTTCTATGATTTTTTTCTTTTTTACCCAACTTTCAAAGCCAAATTGACCAATAAAGCGGAACAAATGACCCGTGAAGTGATTCCCTCTTTTCTTTTTCTCTCACTATACCATTTCTTTTCTTCACTTCATTTCCGCCAGTCAAAGTAACAGAGAAATACCACACCTCTTCATTCACACTCCTTTGCATCTCCCATCAACTGAATAAAAAGGGTATGAAAAGGGCTAAAGAAAAATTCAAAGCCAATCCTTAAAAGCCCCCATCGTCAAAGAAAAAATAGACAAATCGGCACAAATAGAGCTTTATCGATGTATATTTTTTCAAAGTAGCAAACCAAAAGATTTTCATGAAATGTGATCCTTAAGAAAAGACCAACTAAAAACCACCACTTTTCTTTTAAGAGTTTTTTATCCGACTCTATACTCCTACTGAATCATATTCAATGCATCATTTTTAACCCAATAGTTTCAAAATGGTTTTTTCTTATTGATTTCTATTCTTTGACATTCTGAACTTTCTCTTCCGCTTTTCTCCAATTTTAGTGAAACAAAAAACCATCATCTTGTGCTATTGAATTTTTAATACTAAACTGGCTACATGGAATATATAGGTACACATATGGATATTCATGAATGAACTAATGTATAACAGTACAAAATTTATGTGCATTTTGGATATGCTCCACTTTCACTACTTGGAAAAGAAACAATAATAAATGTGAACAACTCTTGTGGCTTTTTGTTTTCAGCTGAGAGCACTTTCCTTCCACCAATAATCGTAGTACATTTCCTCATTAACATTTGTACCACTCATTTCTCATGGTCAGTCGACTAGTCTGTCTCTCACACTTAAGAACAAAAGCCTACTTTTATGTCAGCCTTTCCTTTTGCAAGAAAATATAATGCATATTCATTCTTCCTATTTCTAAATCTCTCTTTACTCTTTTGCTTTTTTGTTTCATGTTCAAAGTGGAAACATTTTCACAAATGCAATGAAGCTGGTGGAGATGGAATCAAAAAGGTTTTGGTGCCCGCGTGCAAAAGAATTTGCATGTAGAGCGTTATTGTTACAGGGTTTATAATGGATGCCACGGCCGTGTCAGGCCACACTCTGAGTAAAAAAGTACCTTTGCTTGCTGACACTGCTAAAATTTTCGCAGCTTTTCACTCTCTCTTTCTGTGGACACGAGGCAAGGACGGAAGGAGGGGATATTAAATGTGAAATTTATATTAATTCTTTGGGAAAACGGAGTCATTCAATCTACCATCAACATTATTTTACTTTCTCTCACATAATAATGTCTGCCACAGGTTACTATACGGCTCCATTTTTTGTATGAACCGTATTTTATGCATCTTGTGGTGACCCGTATATTGGATTATTTTAGGTGGCAGTGGTAAAGGTAACGTAGTCGTTTCATGTAATATTTCATGGTACTCTATTTCATGAAACAAAAGTTGTTTTAAATGGAATTTCATACTATGTTGCGTTGCCCTGCTTGTTGCTCCCACTCCTTTCAGCCATATATTTTTCTAGGAAAAAAGAGGGGGAGTCATTAACTATGCACAATGCAAATGACCTCAAGGCTTTTTAAGGGAAACGGGAACGGTTCTCCGTTGTGTACGTTTATTTTGCATTTTATATAGCTTAGGAATGGCTTACACACGTTCGTCTGCTCCAAAAATTTTGCTTTTGTATAAATTGTCTCCTTTTATTGAAACATGAGTTAGTTTGACATTTGGTATTAATTATTGTTCAAATCTTGGCAGAAGATTTGAAAATTTTAATGATTTTTCAATGAAACATTCACACAAGTTTTAACTATAATTTTATGAATGAATTGTTTCGATATTTTCTTTTAAAAAGATATTTCTCCCGGTTCAACATCCTGTAATCTGAATCATATTATTACTGCAGCTGCACCAGCTCAATAAAATTGAATAAATTTCATTAAATAATGCATAGCTTTTGTATGGTCTGCAATGCAACCACAAAACCACGACCACCACCGCTCCCACATCAAACTGTCATGTCATGCTACACTTATCACTGTTATTTTCCACATCACCCGCCACCAACCACCACCGCAGTTGCAGTTACAATAATATTCGCGGACACACACCTTTTTCACAAAAAATAAACAGAAATAAAATTCTCAGTTGGAAAAACCAACTTAAATAAAAAACTGATAATGCAAACACAGAACTCTTCTTTCACTATAACCGAAAACCGAAGTAAATATTATGTAATAAAAGTGTGTATGAATAGGAAAATGTAGGTAGGCGCAGACAAAACAGGAATACGAGTGACAAAGACCAGTTCTCTTCAATTCCTACGAAATACATGTTTTCTTTGTTATCATTATCATCACGGTTTTGATCAAATACAACACAGACACTCAATATCAAATCTCTTTTTTGGGTATAAAATAGTAGTGAAGAGGTGGTAGTGGGAGTAATAAAACCGACTTGAACTGTAATACTTTGAACTGTAGAAAATAAGCAACAAGATTTTTGCATGAAGCTTATTTTTTATTTTCGGAAAACTCCTTTAGGCATTCTATTTTTGAGAGTGAATAATCTTTTCATCATCTTTCTATGCAGCCTACACAAACAGTAGACAAGGTTCTTTACCACCCGCGTAGAGAAAGCTCCAACTCAACGTTATTATATTATCCCTTTATCAACATCATCATCAGCCTTCCTCCAAAGCTCAACTCCTTCAGCACCACCAAGTCAATAAATTTGTATTTTGCCAGGGTGGTGTGGAGAAAAGCAGGAATAAGCAGTTTGCAGGAGAAAGTGTTGCATGCTGAGCTGATCGGATAAATAGAAAAAAGACATGTGGCATGGCAAATTTGAGAGAGTTATTGGATCAAAATATGTTTTCTAGTTAAATAGTAATATGACGCATGTAGGTGTGTCAATCTATCCCAGTATTCTCATTCTTTCTCTTCCTCCTTAGCTTATAATATATATTGGGTATCATCAACACATGTTATGCATTATTAATACCGTTTGGGTTTCCAGTGCAGCTCAAACAATTGGCTTATTTTTTATTGCTTTTGTAGTTGTGTGCTTGTGTGCCATATTTTGTCATAATTTCATCCTGTCGTCGTCACCACCATCTATTTCCAAACCCAGACAGGATTGAAAAATGCATTTTACTGCTTCTAAAGAGTTTTTCTAAGTTTATGTAAAACCCATATTTTCATACCTTTTACACTACACGAAGCCTGAATATGACAGAAGCGGAAAATAATAAGCTAAACAGCTTATTTTCTTTTGCAAAAAGTGTCATTTGTCGAAACGGAAATTCTTCCAAGTGAATTCAAAGGAAATCCGTTGAGCGTTTAGAACATATAGCTTTAATAGTAAATTTTGGTTCCAGGAAGCATTTACTATAAAAATATGCACAGGAATCATATAAAAGGAGTGAAGAAAGGGTATAATGACGTGGTATATCGTTTATAACAAAAAATATTCCGAGAAAGGGAAACAGGTATTTACGGCGACTTTTTTCGCTGACTTATCAAAGCCAACAGTAGGTAAAGAATGGTAAAAAATAAAAATGTGATATCAATATCAAATATAGGATGTTATAAAAACCTAAGCGCAAACAAAAATTGTATGAATTTGGTAGAAAAAAAATCTTTAATCTGGTTGGATTTTTACCTTTCATCTTTTTTCATTGGAAATCTAGTTCGATATATTTTATTGCTGAAATGATAAGGATAAGGGTAAGGAGTGGATAAGGGTTCTTTGTCGTTGTTTGTTTGCACATGGTTTGCTTTTAATGTAGAGAGATTGTACAAAAGTTGTTGGTGAAAGTTACAAACTTTTGAAAACTCTGAGTTTAATATTAGTAATACTCTAGTAATAAAATTTAGTCATTCAACCAATTCTGTAGGCGTACATCATCGATTGAATAATGCGGTAAAGAGAGTTACACTTTAGTAATAAAATAGGTAATCGATGATATCATCGCCATCTGATTATCAGATGGAGGAGGTCAAAAGACTTGGTTTCCTTACAAGTTCTCGGAAATTCCCGAGATATGGACAGGGCAAAGCTTTATTATTAGAAAAGAGGTAATAAATTGCAAAGTTTGTTGACTTTATCTTTGCTAATCGCATGTTCTTCATAGTTAAAATGAGAAAATTAGTTAATTTCTAGTGAAGATTGGCTTGTTTATTCAACAAAGAAAACCCTTTTCCTGATAACGCAGTTATTGAACTATGTCAACTTTATTCAAAATTAATAATCCCTGAAATAGTATTAGTAAAAGAAGGAGAAAGGTTTTGACGGAAATTATTGGAATATTGAATACAGGATATATGTAGAAAAATATTTGCCTAACAATTTATTATTTCATTTGATAGAATTAAATTCAATAATTAAATGATTTCACTTACGACAACAGATATTCCGTCCACCGAGTGAACATAGATTGGTGGCTTGTATCGAGGAACATAACGGAAAAATTCTTCATTATCTTTATACCACTTGACTGCATACAATCGATCCCCACCTAATTCAAAGCCGCACTCGAGGGTCGCATTTTCTTGGTTCATTTTGTATGGGGGGACGTACACCCTTGGGAGCCGAAGCTTTCCCACAGCTGCAAATTGAAAAATTACCGAATTGATATGTTATGCACGGAGAAATACAAAAGTCAGAGAAAGTAACGTATTAGAGAAAATGTTTAGCAAAACAATAACCATTAAGCCTTTTCCGTCCTCACTACCACCATCATACATTCACGAATGTTGCACGCATTTACATCTCCCGTTCCATGGAACTATGGTTAATTCTTTTGCTAGTTAAGACCACAGTCATGTTCTTTGACTCCTACTATGTAATTATGAGGTTCGCCTAAAAACAAGCATTTAAAACAGCTGGAGTTAGTTTTTCTAAACCTTTAATGCAATAATCACATGCAAGTTCTGCCTGCATACATTTCACACAAGTTGAGCAAATGAAGTCATTCTCTCTGAGAAAAAGCCGTCCGTCATCATCACATAGACAAGCTATAGGCACTACTAGTGCTAAAGATTACGTGTTTTCTAACGAGAAAAGCCCTCGTGGATTTTCAACTAAAAAAGCTTAACGGATTGGAATGAAAGACGGGAAAGATTGCAAAGTATAAGCTGCTATGTACTACTATAAACACGAAAACTTTTGATTTCTATCAAAGCTTCTTAAGATATAAGTTAAGAAACGAAATGAATTTATTGTAAGAAAAGGATTTTTATAACGTTTGAGAGTTAGAATGAGGAGGCGGAGGGTGTGCACTTACCTGATCCAATAATGAAGACAATAATTCCCAACAGCTTGATTGACTTCATTTGATCATGCAACATTTTTTTTACACGCGACAGGAACAGTAGAGAACAAGTAAAGAAGAAAGAAACTTTCGGAACTGGAAAAGTGTAGAAGTGAAAGCAAATAACAAGACGAGAGAAAAGTTTCTTTCAAAAATATTATTATATAATCTAATGAGTTGTAGTAGGGAGTTTTTTTTCTTTTGCACAGTTACGTAAAAACACACACAACCTACACAAAATCCACTTTATTCCACACGATTTATTTATTTCTGGGTAAAAAACAGCAATCTAAAAGAATTACGTAATAATAAAAGAAATTTTGAAATGTTTGGAGCCCCTTCAGCTTTTTCTCACTGTCTTTTTTCTTTAATTTACTTTCAAAAATGTTTACTTTTCCACTTGTTTAAATCCGAAATTATGCGTAAATCAGATAAAAAATTATATCATTTCTCTTTTCATATCATTTATCATCATTTTTACTCCCTCTTTTTTATCTGGTTTTCTTTTTCTCAAAAAAAACTTTTATTTTAGAAAGTATAAATATGTATATATCAGGTCAAAAAATTTAAAGAGTTTGGATTATTTTTTCTATTCTTTTACACTGCTTTCCCTTTTTTCTTCACAGACAATTTATTCCTTTTTTCTTGAGTTGTAAATCTGTATTCATTTCAGTTTCCACTTTATTACGCATCGAAAAAGAAAAGAAGAAAGTTTGAAATCGTTTTTATCTTTGTCTATTTCCTTTCACCAGTTTTTTAACGCAGTGTAACTAAAAGAGTTCTTTATTTTTTCAAAATGAAGCAGAGGATATCATAAACTGTCTTGTGAGAAGAGGTAAGAAAATAAAAAACCGTTCAAACTCCATCAGTTTTCTGTCTTGTTGAAAACATCCTACTACTTTTTTGCAGACTTGGATAAAACTTGTACTTTTTTCATATAGTTCCCTTTTTCTTTGTTTTTTTTTGTTCACTCTATCTAGCTTCCTTCATCTCCCTGCTGGTTACAACAAGTTGGAGAGAAAAGTTTTTCGTTTTCTCTCTGAATGAATTAATGCATAATGTAAAACAAGGGAAAGAATGGGAGGGACAACACTGTCATAACAGATTTTTCAGCAAGCATAACAGATTTTCATACGCGTAAAAAGGGTAAGTTTATACCGCGTAGTAATAATCTAAGTTAGTTTTAATCGTTCTTCCTTCCTCTTTCCTATTTTTTTATTCTACTTTGAAAAAGAAATCTGAGAAGGAGTAATTTTCTTTTTAAAATTGTTCTTTATGAAAACGTGAGATTTCCTTCCGGTAGATGTATGTAGTAGAAGAGCCCCTCTTTTCAAGCTTACTTAAAAAGGAAAAAGTCAAGAGTAGTTGAAAAAAGTTTCCTTCTTTTTTCCTTTATTTTTTCTTCATTTGATGATGCATGCATGCATAACACGCTAATCTTCATAAAGGATAATATATTAGATGAGTGTGTAATGCAAACTTAAGTAGGGGCCGTTTTTTATTCTTCCTCGTTTGCTTCTTTCTTTTTTGAAAAAAACTTTCCCCTTCTCTTTTCTTCAAGACTTTTATTAAGTGTTGCTCCTTCTCTCTTACTCAAGAGGAGACGGAGGAAAGGAAGAGAGAGGGAGAAACGTTCTAGATTTCCACTTGAGCTACCTTATTTCCAATCTTGAGAAAGGCTAATATTGACAAAAAACGCTGGTAGTAAATGCTGGCTGAGTTGGCTTACTTGCTGTGTGAATAAGTTCTATATCAGAGCAAAATCTGTTTAAATGTATAAGAAAAGGAAGTTTTCTTAAGGTTTTCTTATACTATTCTGACTCTTTTGTGAGTTAAAACTGATTGTTAGTAGTAATAAGAATATGAAGAGGAAGAAGCACTTTTGGGCCGCCTCTCCACTTGATTCTTCCTCTCTAATTTCATTTCACAGTTTGCACATCAATTTAACAAGAAAGAAAGAAGGAAACAGAATAAGTTAAGTGAAGGATCATACAGGATCAGTGCAGTTTTGCTTTGTAGAAAATGCTTCACTTAATGTGATATGCGTATGATATGATTATGGGATCTCGCTTTCTTTCTTTGTATTATGGTGATGATGAAATTTAAGCAAAAGGGGAGGAAAGATGAAGAAACCACCTCTGATACCAACATCACAACTAGGAAATCACCACCATCACTAACACCGCCGTCTTATTCAATTCAACCTCATCATGTGTTACTATATAAGTTGCAGCAGCCGTCGAAACCATTAGAGTTCTACTCATCTTATATAAAACAACATAATTTTCTCTCTAGTTTCCTTTCCTTTTTGGTTTTAACTGATTTTTCAATTAAAGTCAGTAAATCAGGATTGAGTTTGAAAGAATTTTTTAGTTCAAATCTTTCCTGCGTGGATTTTATGGAAATAATTTCTGCTCCAATGCAAAAACTTTAGACAGTTTACTTTTATGCTGCACTGCACTCAACTGCCAAACAAGTTCTTTTCTGTCTAACCTTGTCTCAACTTGCCCACATATAAAGGAACAGTCTCCCTTTCGCTGATTATTATTGCGGAGAGAAATTTTCAATTAAGTCAATAAATTATTTCTATTAATTTTCAACTTTTCCTAATTTATTCATGAAATTACTTTCTTCACACTTTAAAAAGAAGTGGAGTCGTGCACTTTATTAATTTTCTGTGTTTGTTTGCAAATATCCGAAAACAAGAAAAAGTTGCTACTTGTGCGGACCTTTCTGAAAGGGTTACAACTTTCACTTGCAAGCTTTTAGGTAGAGCTAAGGTAGAAACGGAAGGGGTTGCTTCCGACGATGAAAACAGATAAAACCTCTCTGGTATTCTCTTTGTACGCTCAAGATGTTCTTGAAAGCAAAGTCACACATAGACTGACTTGATCCTACCACCAGCTCGATTCACTTATACTTTGCCAGTAGAACGCTCTCCTTCCTTGGTTGAATTTGTTGGAAGGGAAAGTGAAGCTTTGCTGGTAGATGACTTGAACAAGCTCCACCACCACCACAATTGCCACGAATTACTACTGTGCTGTTGTTGATGGATACTAGTAAAATGTGTTGGCTCCTACAAACTGAAGGGAAACTAGGGAAAGGGGAAGGAAAGCAAAACACGGTTGGAGTTTCTTTTAACGTCTCAAATTACCCCGATAAACCCTGGAGTTTTTTTCCTGATCATGCTAAAACTCAAACGATTATTTCACTTGCAGAAAAAAAACGAAAATAATGATTAAACTTTTGAAATGTGCGCTTAACAAAAAATATAAGTCATAATAATATTTTAGTAAAACAAAGGGCGACAACAGAATTGCAAGCAGAAAATAATTAAATACTCTCAAGATAGGTTTCGGTTTGAATTTTAAACCTGTTATATAGGAAAATGGCAATGAATAGTAGTCCCACGCGTTTCAATTTTTACGCGATTTACGTAACTTGGTTTTGTTTTATCCAAAGCTACCCACATTCAGTTTTCAGAGTGAGTGACCACGCTTTTTATTCTTTTTTTCAGAACCGTACGCATTCATCACTGTTTCCCCAACTACTACAAAACTCACATGAAAAGTGGAAGGTTGAGACGAAGGGAAAATGATGAGATGGACATTTCACAACTGCTGCTTTTGTTTTAGTCCAACTTGTATGTTACACATGTTCCCTTGCACATTTTTTTGAAAGGAGACATTTTTATTGTAGTCCATTGACGCTTCCGTTCTTCCGTCTACAAATACAATAGAGCAACGCTGGTTAAAAGTTTTGCGAGCTCTACAAACGTCCATCCATTTTCCTCGTTTTTTTTAGTTACAAAGGGAAAATGTAAAAGCTTGCAGCAACTAAACCCTCCTACCATCGCCACTTTCCATTGTTCAGGCAGAATAATATAAAATAATATGTATTTCGAAAATTGTAACAGGACAAAAACACTTTTAATACTTTTCCATCATCATCGTCATCATCAGCAGCAGCGTTATCGACATCATCAAGGGCATAAAGGTTTCTAAAAAGAAAGGAGCGCACAGGGAGACCATCACAACAACCTATCTTTGCAATTTCACTGTATGCCATCTTCACCATTACCACAATTTTCTACTACTTTCATCCATCATATATCAACTTTATAAGCGATCAACAATTTTGTAAAAAGAATTGTGAACCCAACAACTTATATTCCATGTATTTCACTTGAATAAATGTTGAGTTTAACTTGAATTATTTGGTTATCGTCACTTTGTGCAAGTCCACAGGACGGTACACCCACTTGTCCAGTAGTTGAAGTTGAACATGTGAGATTTCTATTTTATACTTGTTCGACTGGACAGAAGACGTGAAAGCTTTCATGTAAAAATGTGATTGGTACTTTTCCTTTGTCGGAATAATATTCAGATAAATCTAGAGAGAAGACTATATTTGAAGCACCTTTGCAACTCTTCAGCTATTACTGTAGTTGTAATGCTGTAAATAGAATTGGATTAGTTTTGAGGAAGTCGGGTATTTATGTTACTTACATAACTCTCTCCACGAATTATTGATTTCCGTTCCAAAAGGTTGCTCCTGTGGAGTTGTAAATTATTTATATCGACCTAGTCTCTAACCCGTTGTAGTAGTAATAGGTGGATTGAATTCTAATGCACAAAGGTTTATGACTTATTATTGTGTTTTAATAACTTATTTGAAATGAAAATAGCCTGTACTTGCCCTGAAGGAGGCCGGAACTGGCGTGGTGGTGTTTATGAACGACATTGAACTCTTATTAATGATTTCTCTAGGACTTTGCGATACACACATGTGTCGCCTGGCCAATTTTATTTCACTTTTCCTACTTTTCTCTTCTAAAACAAAAGTTTCACTTGTGGTTCATTCACGGCACTCCAACAACGGAAGAATGAGCTGTAAATCCATCACCGTACGACGACACTCTATGACTTTATACGATTGAAAACCGGAAGCAGCATACGGATAGAGATGGATTGGTTTATTTACACTTATGCTAGACCAGACATTAATTTTATTAAAGATGAAAGAGAAAATTATATAAATCAGAAGCTCAAGACTTTCTTTGCACCCTTTTCTTCCTTGTTTTTGCAACTACCTACTTATCATCATCAAGGGAAAGCAAGAGAATAAGGAGAAGAAAGGCATAATAAAAGACTTTTGGTCACGCTTCAAGCATCAAGATTTAAGTGTTTTCTCAAGATGGAAAAACAGACGCATTGTGTTAGGCACCCCGACAATAAAAATGAGCGTGATCATCTCTCTTCTCTTCTACTTCGACGACAACAACATCAGCCACAACTTTCTTGGTCTATCATCTCACCCGAGACTTTTGCATAATATCGTCCTCATCGTGTCATCAGTCACTGACTTTTTTACATCAACATCTCTACATGAACATCATCAGTATTCAAGCTTTTCTTCATTTTCTCTCGTCCTCACTCAACTCAAGCCTTCCGTCAAAAAGTTTCACTTTGTTTTATTTCTTCTGGTTGAGCTGTCTCTGTTGCTGATGAGGAATGGAGGGAGTGATCACTATGATCACATGATGATAAAGTTTTTCTCGTCGCACTTGGCCTTGCCTGTTTAATATGCATGCATGAAGGATCTTTCACTGTTCCAAGAAGTTGCCCAGCTTTTATATCTCCCCGTAGGTTCCTCCGGTTCCTCCACCTTAAATCCTAAATAAATGTCCTGTACTCTAAGCGTTTTAGTTATAATTTTTAAGCAAAAAATGGAAAATACTATAAAATCCAGCACATTGTATTTCCTCCAGTTTTTCTACTCTTTTTCACAAGTTAATTAATTTTTGATGCAACATCCTTTACTTAATACACATTGCTCTTCACCAATGCGGCACCACCCTTCTATCATCCTCTTTTCCTTAAAAAATGAGTAAATCTTGTCCTATCCCTTTCAGAATAATCAGAATAACGACGACAATGAGGACGAGGCTCTATCATTTTTATTTTTGAAAAAAAAAACAATAAAACACAAAGTTTGTTTCTACATCTTTTTCCCCAACTCCCCGCGCCAGACAACAGTTCAATTTCAGCGTTAGTCTTACTTAACCGTTTGTTAATTTTTAGCCTATGCTTCCTCTCTACATTTTATTTGAAATATACATCTTTTTTATTTAAAACAGTCCTTTTCCCTGTTTGATTCAATTAAAACTAGGTGGGTGGTCTACTCACCCCTTTTCTCCTTGGAAGATGGCACAGTAGGAAATCACACTTATATACACACACTCTCAACTTTTTTGTTTCAACGACGCTCTACTGCATAGTATCTCCTTCAGAAACTTTGGCGAATGGGATTGACTAAAGGGGAAAGTAAGTGGGAGACCCTGCTGTTTCCTATCCACTTATATACTATCATCATCATAGCTTCTTTCACCAGAAAAAATAATAATGCATTGCAAAATTCTGAAGGAGCAGTAACAGGCTACTTATAAATATTCAGAGGACAAAAAAAGTAATAATGCTTCCATTTCAGACTTTTCACCTCATAATAATATGTTTTGAAGGGGAGGCTTTCCACCAACGAGGATGCCAAGAGTCAAGTGAAATCAAACAGTGCACTTTCCCCTTTTTCAGAAAGTCACACGTTGTTCCTTTAGGCACTCAAACTGCTTTTCTTATCAACTTCCCATCCCCACCGGCAACATTCAATGTAAATTGTATATTTTCCCCTTTTGTGTTATATTTTTGTGTATTGTGTGGTCAGCGTTTGCATCATTGTTTAGAAATTTATTCAGTTACCCGTTCCAGAGAATGGCTTCATTCTACGTGCTTTGAATAGATTTTACTTTCTTCTTTTATCTTTTGCAAGTTTCATCGCTGCCTTTGTTTTTGTTATTTACAAGTGAACTAAAACTTGGTTAAAACTCAAACAATTTTTAAAGTTTTTAAATGGCCACTTGAGCCAAATGATGCTGTTACGGACTTTCAAAGCCATTGCCTTCAATGCTGGAAAATTGTGCGCTTACCTCGACCTCTACCACGATAAATCCAATGGATTATGGATCCAATGGATGGATTTCGAATCTGTACCAATATAGACAACATATACTATATAGACAACGTGTTTGAAATTTGAAGTAAACAAAATAACACCTTTCTGTATTTTCAAAACTAAGATTTTTAATACTTTTTACACTAACCTGTGTTGCTGCTGCTTAAAATTTGCAAAACAGCAAAAACCAAGCCTAGAAAGTACAATTAATGAGCAAATGACCTTTAAAAAGTAATTTCTAAAACAAATGAACCAACTAGGAAATAAATCAAAGCTGTAAACATTAAATTCCAGTCCCAGTGCTCGTTCATGGGCATTTTGATGGATTCATTATAATATTTCCTACACGCAAAAATTATGCAGTGGTAATGAAGAATCAAATTTAAAAAATCTTTTTAAAGTTTTAACACCAGCCTCTAGCGGAACAGTGGGTTTAGACTGGCGAAAGCCTCGTGAAAAGATGAATTGGACGTTTTCTCCTCCTTCCTTTACTAAAATGGTAAACGCTTTTTCATACGAGAAGTGTAATGGTGTTGAAAAAGGACGTAGAATGGTGTATTACAATAGTTATACACGGCTTCTAACATCATCCCCATTTCTTTTAAGCAAATCGTATAAGTAAGATTGTTGTTGTTGGTGAAATGCTGAATCGATATTTTAAATGCCACAGGCAAAATACTCAACAAACACACAAATTAACCGGAGAAAGAGTGAGTCAAAATGAAATATTTCCCATTCCATTTGGTCGCTCAAGCAATCGGAGCTGCTCATTAAATAAAAGCAATGTTATTTTGTGTTAAAATCATGCAAGGGAAAAACAGGCAGGAAAAAAATCGATTGCAAGCGGATATCCTCATCACGGATGATGTATGCATATTAGCAAATGTAAAAACTGGCCTCTCACGTTGACTTTAAACCAAAATGAAATAAATATTCTTGTAATGTTGTTAAAATGTAAATGTAAACAAGGAAAACTCTGCACATTTCCTTTTAATTTCACCAAGCACGCACTTTCCCTCTCTTTCCTTGCCCTCCCTGTACTGACCTACAAAACTAAATTTTCCTGCTCTTTTTTTATTACAGCTACTCTTTGTTGTGATTAAAGCCAGACTTACACGACAAATACATTCTTAAACATATTCCATGTGATACACATACTGTTGCGTAATACAATAATACTTCCCATGCGTGCTTCTCCATTAATTACTCAAGCATAGAAAGTAAAATGGCAAAAGGAGCTAAACTTTTAATTGCAGAAAGTACATGGAGATGCGAATATGGGAAAATCTTGTAAGAGAATTTCGAAACTCTTACTCTGTCCCTTTCTCTTTCTACATCCGTCCTTTATAAACTCTTTCTCTTGGAAGTATATGTACTCGATGTATGTTTGTTGTGACTGAATGTGCTAGAGCATTTTACGTTTTCATTTCAATTCTAGTAAAAACTTTCTCATTCCCAAAGAGAAAAGGAAGGAAGCTAGCATTTTAACTCTATTTCTAAGCTTTCCCTGTCTGTCTCCTTTAATGTTATGTTCCTTTACTGTCCTAATCGGCTTAAACAAATAAAGTTAAAGTGAGCCAATTGCTTGAAGCTGCATCATCATCATCATCGTTTTCTTCAGTGGCAACAGCATCATCATCTAAACAAGATGATAGCAGTAAAGCATAAACAGAGGGAAATTTATGTGTGTGACAAGAAGATCCAAGCTCATCATCATCACCAACAACGGAGGCAACCCCTGTGAAGAAAACTGCAAAGACTTTTAAAATTACTGCAACCGTCAGCAATGATACTTGCGTCCTGATTTTCCTCCAAATATTGTCTTCTGATTTACTGTCGTAATCACAGCTCCAGTTAGAAGATCTTAAAAGCCCTTTCCAAGTCTTACTTATACTTTTAGTTATAAGAATGAATGTCGCATCTTTTGCAAAAACATTTTTTCCTTTTTTATTCTTCTTTCTTGTTTTATAAAAAATTATGGATGCATGAATGCCATCATCTAAAGTTCCCCATTCCATCATTTTTTTCAATTTTTGAGGGTTCCACTAACTGGTAACTTTTAATATCATCTTTCATATCAATATTTTTGCCTCCCCTCCCCATTATTATTTTTATTTGTAAAGTGCGTAGTACGTGCGTCATTTTTTTTAACTTTCAGCAGTATTTTTAAAAATGGTACACATATCACGAAAAAATCTCAAATTTGTTCCCGAGTGTATGTATGGTAATTTTTTGTTATACGCTTCTACCTTTCCCCCTTTCCTCGTTAGAAAGTGAAATGTTTTTAAAACGCGTATATATTTCATTATTACTCGTCCTTCACACCATTTTTCAATGTTGTGTAATGATACAATGCAATATTTTGTGTGACATACTCATGCCAAAATAAACTTTGTTGGATGTGGTTTACCCTTCGTTTCATTTTGGGAAGAAATTCATTTTTGTATCTTCCTTTTGTTGTCCTTTCTTATACCAGGATACAAAAAGTCATAATAATCTTCTGCAATAGAAAAGGAAGCAAGATTTTCTGCCTTCCTCAAATTCCTTTTATATTTCATCTAATAATTTTATGCATATTAGCTCATTTCCCTCACTGTGGGAATATAAAAGGGAGTGAGAAAATATAATTCTAAAAAGAGTTGATTTGTGTGAATCACAATGAAAGGAATGCCTTTGCATTGGCAATGATAGTGCGGTAGAAATTGTAGAAAGAGCTTAAGGATAATAATGATAATGATGTTCCTCTCTCTTCATCATTCTTTTCTTACAATTCTGTATAAATGCCACACTCCACTTCATTATACAATTTAAGCGCGTTTTCGTTCCGACTTTCTCTTGATTTGACTTTCATCGCTATACTACGTAAAAATACCACTGAAAAAGGAAAAAATGTTTTTGCAA
>JAHZNK010000826.1:0-10651 GCA_027744615.1 Lepidocyrtus cf. nigrosetosus NNG-2020 | reverse complement strand
AAAGCTGGACCCCACTGAGTGTTGTTGCAACAAAAACTGTTGCAGTATTCCCTGCTGCAGTACGCAGTAAAAACGCGGGAACAATAAAGTTGCACGTTCCCATTGAACAAAAACAAACTGCACAGCAAATCTACTTTTTGCATTTTTTTCTGTGCGACAATTTCTGTAAGTTGGGTTGCATTCAATGGGAACAATAATCAGGTGTTGCATGAAACTGTATTTCTTGATTGTAAAAAATTTAAAAAGTAAATCATATTTCTTTTAAAACTGTTAATTATTCTGCTCAAACAGATTGTTTTTAAATAGCTAAGCTGTCATACACTATTAAACGGTTTTCTGTTCGAACAGATTAGTAAAAATTTAATATAAAAGTATCATGCAAAGCGCTTGTTTCAATTGTGGGCTTCAAGGCCATTTTTACGATACATGTACGGAGGATGTCCCCTTATCAAAGGAGTACTTTCGAGCATCCAAGCAGGATTTCAAGATATCCAATCCAAGTATAAATATGCTTACTTATACTAGGTATATTGAACGAAAGACGTGGGAACAAGAGGGCTGGAACTTGAACGTAAGAATAATTTGATTTTATTTCTATCATTACAATATAAATAATTTTATTAAATAATTTGCAAAACTATATTTGTATACTATAGCAAAGTGTGCTGACAGAAGAACTGGATGCTACTATCAAGTCGGTTCAAGATCTCCAAGCTTTATTATGGAACCACATGCAGGCTCTTTCATGGAAGGATGGCAAATTCTTTTGGAACAAACGTCATCTTGAAAATGTTTGGATCAAATTGCAATCCCTCCTCCCTAAAATAAGACAAGTCACAGCTCAAAGTAAAGGGGTAATTACCTGAATTTATCGATTCGAATCGAATTATAAGTAATTTTGGTATAAAGTAATATATTTATATTTGTCAATTTATTTAAATTGCAGTATTTAAAATTTTGGGAAATCTCTGATACTAATCCGAGAATTGTGAGTCAGAAAGAGAAGGAACTGAGGGTCTTAAGGGATGATCTGGCACGCCAAATTAAAACTGGAATTCAATGTTGTAAGAAGTACAAGAGGTTTCTTGACAATACGCATCCGGGAATTACATTAGTTAAGTTCCTTGGAAGACTAGAATCCTTCTGCAAATTTGTAAGTAAAAAAATAATATTAAAGATAATTTTCAAATATTTACTTTAATAATTGGACTCACTTGTTGTAATTTTTAAGGAACACGTAGACAGTCAAGATTTGTTTGCTGAATTACTGGATGGAACTGAACTGGAAAAGAAATAAAAGATATCGATTCGAATCGATAAATTCAGGTAATTACCCCTTTACTTTGAGCTGTGACTTGTCTTATTTTAGGGAGGAGGGATTGCTTAATTTTTAAGGAACACGTAGACAGTCAAGATTTGTTTGCTGAATTACTGGATGGAACTGAACTGGAAAAGAAATAAAAGATATCGATTCGAATCGAAAGTGTATTCATATCGTAAAAATGTTATGTATTGATATATATCTAAACTGGAATATACAAATTGTTGTACGATTATTAGTCGTTTTTATTGTTTGTATACTTAATAAGTAATCATTGATTTAAGTACTTCTCGAATATATACTAAATAGAAATAACTACGTCTTAAAATACAATCATTTTTGTCCTAACAATTAGGAAATTCAAACGTATACGAAGTAGTAATGATAAGCCTTTAAACAAAATATAAAAATATAATCCACGCAATCATGTAGACTTTTAGTGGCGACTTGTTGCAATAGTAAAAATGAATTATACTTACAGATGATTATTTTGTTTAGATTTTTGTATGTTGTTTAAAACGGAATTTTACTAATAAAATACGTGATGAATTCTATTAAATATTCATTGTTGTTTAAGAAGTTAATTTAAAATTTCGGTTCGAACCGACCACTGTAAACATGGTAAGCAAAAACACTTTTAAAAAGGATTAATTGTAGGAAATGAAGTTGATTTTAAACTAAACATTTGTACATTTTAAATGTTTAATATACATTCGGATTATTTGGTTCCAGGGTAGAAGATCTCGAAGGCAAATTTTAAAACTTCTTCTTCTTAAATCCGTTTTAAAACGGACAAAAGAAAAACGACGTTTTTGGGTGCATCCATTACTTAAAAATAGAAATAACGATGGTGAACATTTAAAAATTGAGGAGATGTATCAGAAGTACCCACAAGAGTTTTTCAAATACACACGAATGTCTCCAGCTATCTTTGACAAATTTCTAAGTTTGGTAAAAGATGAAATGGAAAAACAGGACACAAATTGCAGGGACTGTATTCCGACACGAATTAAGCTTTTTGTTATTTTACGGTAAGGGAAAGTACTATGATGATTTTTTGCTATTTCCTTGATGAATAATTATCTAATTTTTGGAATATCGTTTCGAAACGACAGATACCTGGCTACTGGTGACAATATAAGAACTATTGCCACCAGTTTTAGTTTGGGTCGTGCTACGGTGTGGAAGATTATACGGGAAGATCTTACAATTATATGGATTAAACTGAAGCAATTTGTCAAAGTAAATCTTCGAAGTTTCTATTTTTTGCTACAATGTATTACCACAAAAATAAATCATACAATAATATTGTGTATAGGTTCCTAATACCGCAGACTCAAATTCAACTTTAGGAAAGAAACTACGGGAAGGTATTAACGGAAACACAACATCGTTTCGAAACGACTTTACGTGATTGTTTTATAATTTAGGCACCCTGAATCTTCCTGAACCGAGCACGCCTGTTGGAACTAATAAAGTTTTAAACTATCATTTTATTGGGGATGAAGCCTTTCAATTAACAACACACTTTATGCGGCCTTATTCAGCTCGAGATCTCGATGATAACAGACGCATTTTTAACTATAGATTATCTCGTGCCCGGCGTTGTATTGAAAATGCATTTGGTATTATGGTGTCCCGGTTTAGAATTTTTTCACGTTCAATTGATGCATATCCGAAACATGCTGAACAAGTTGTTTTAGGTAAGATTTGATAAATATCATTGTTTCTAGATCTAGATGATAACAGACGGATTTTTAACTATAGATTATCTCGTGCCCGGCGTTGTATTGAAAATGCATTTGGTATTATGGTTTCCCGGTTTAGAATTTTTTCACGTTCCATAGATGCTTATCCAAAACATGCGGAACAAGTTGTTTTAGGTAAGATTTGATAAATATCATTGTTTCGAAACAAAGTGATAATCAATTAATATTTAACTATTATTTTTAGCTTGCATTGCTCTACATAACTTTATCAAATGTTCAGAGGAAAACTTTGATGCGAATATGAGATTGTACTGTCCACCTGGATACGCTGATGGTATAGATGGGACGGAAGGTGTTTGGAGGTCAGCAATTCTAGCAAACAGCATGGAGGGTCAACGATTGTCTGCTGCAGCTCAAGAACGTGCTGCGAAAGAAATGAGGAATGCATTGTGTATGTATTTTTCCGATGAAGGAAGGGTAGAGTGGCAAGAAAACGCAGTAGCTGTTAATTAAATACTTAATAGTACTAAAGTTAGATAGGATATATAACTTTATTTGAATATATATTGTATAATCGGTTACAAATAAATTATTGTATAACTCGAAATATCATTCTACAATCTCATCAGTTCGAACTGACTATTCACTGTCAGAACTGCTTGGTTCATACTGAATTTTATGGAGTATTTTGTTTATTTCAAATTCCGCTTTTGAAGAAAATTTTGCAGGCATTTTTCGAAGTTTGGAAGCAACACTCATAGCAAAATGATAGAACTCGTCTTCTTCTTTGTCCCCTTCTTTCAGATATTTTAGGATGTCTTCAGTTGACAATTCACTACTTGCAGCCCTCTTTTTGCCCTTGTTAAACCCCGATTTTGGTGTTGCATCTATATTACTAGTCGTTAAGGGTGATGAGTTTACAGTTGATTGCTCAGTACTTGCATCCTGCAAGGTCTGTGGGGTTTGCAAGTTCTCATCAGCATCCTTATTTGTTGTAGTGTCATCCTCAAAGTTAGAAACAGTCCTTCAATATTAAATAAAGAAAACATTTTTCAGTTCGAACTGATATTAATTAAAAATTAAAGAAGTTTTCTTACTCTGCGTTTTCGTTAAGACAGCTTTTCAGAACCTCTCTCATTGCATAGAAATATGGCCATTGCTCCCTGACTCCTCGCGCCTGTCCACTAGTGGTTTTTGACTTCTTTAAACACCTGTAGTAATAGTCTTTCAGCATTCTCCACTTATTTTTGCAGACCGCAACTGAAAACATAAATAATTGAAAAAAATTTAAAGGCAATTTTAAGCAAGTCAGATTTGTAAAAGCAAGTAAATAACCATCGGCATCCTTTCCAGAAAAAAGCCCCGCTCCAACTTCCTTCCAAGCTTGATCCAGCAGATTTCTTTTTTTATGATCCTTATTGGTCGAGTCATAAAGTAGTGGCCTGTTCCGAACTCTTCCGATGAAGTCAAAGGTTATGCTTTGATTACTGAAACCTTCTTCGGCGCACTCTGGAGTAAAGTTATTCTAAAATTAAATAAAAATAGATTAGAAAGGTCGATGATTGAACTATTTTAAACATTAAAAAAACTTTCGATTCGAATCGACTAAAATAAATTTTAGATAATAATTAAAACACAATTTAATTGCAATTATTTCTTACCATCTTTGATTTTATCCAATAACTTTTAAATCCAAATCACGGTTAAAATTATTTGACAATTTTAGATTGGATGGCTTGTTGTACTGAAATGCATCACTTTCTGCTTGTGTTTGCAAAGCAGCAAAAACTGTGTCTTTCCCGCAGATTTTTCTGCTGCGTAAAAAGGCGCTCATTTCCATTGGCGCTTCTCGCTGCTGCAGAAAATTATGTGCAACTCGCAGGTTGTGTTGCGCAGAAAAAAATGCACTTTTTATTTTACAATGGGGCCATGCAGGGATGATACTGCACAGTAAAAACTGCATGTTGCATGCGATTCTGCATCAGTGGGGTCCATCCTTTAATTAAGCATACTTTTTGTTAGGAGCTTAATAGAGCGTGGAAGGAAATCGATAATATTGAACCACCGAAAGCAATACAGTCTGAAACTGGGCTTGGCCTATAGAAAACTCCAGATTTTAATTATTTTCGTAAACGCCAACCTTCAACCTTGCCTGCTCCCTTTAATTCAATTCTGTGGCTCTGTAGCTTTAATAGCGTGTCTCTATTCCCTCATGATTTTCCATTCTTTATTAAACAAATTAACTTTATTCGGGATTTTATCAATGGCTGCAGCCTTATCAGCTTTAATTACGGTTACTTTAGGATTTGGCAGTAAACCATTTTTAACTTCTAGGAAATGCCTAGTAAAAAATAAAGAAAGGATTTGCTGTGGGAGTGAAGACATGAGAAGAGTTCAGAAAAGGTTTTGGAGGTCTTGTTTGCCAATTCTGGTTAGAGTTGGTCCATTTCATAAAGTGGATTCGCATAGGGCTACGGCTACGTTGAGGTTTTGCGTTCAGAGGACTATTTTTCTCGTGATGAATACAAAATCTAATTAGATATTAATATATATTAGAAAATTAGAGGAATTATTGTAGTGTAGCTGCGTATAAAAATCGATAAGCAATAAATAATATTCTTAATTTTAAAAACAAGCAAAAATGTCATGGGATAATAAAGGAAGGATTAACATGAGTTTTAACAGTCGATTTATTCACAAGCCTGAATTTTATTTGTTTGAGTTTTTTTATTAAATGGAATTAATCAAAGAAAATCGAAAAGGATTAAATTGTTTTATAAGAAAAACTTATGCTTATTTTTAATTGCGAAATCTCAAACAATCCAAGAAAACTAACCAACAATTTATCCACGTGGCATTCGTCAATCAATAATTTCTGGGTTTTGGCGAATCAGTTCTTACTTATTACTTACTTACTTGCAGTTCTCTGCCTAAAGCACAAGTAGAAAGTGGCTACAAAAGTCGAAACAATTACCCAGCTATGGAGTTAACATACGTGTGCAAAGAAACGATAACTATCTTGGAAAAGTTAGTTCCACTTCCATTCACACTACTAGACCACACCGGGAGAAAAATAGTGCCTGCGGAAGGTTTCAAAAAACCAATTACTTTTTCTCCTCTTAACAAAGTCCAACTCTGTTGGGCCAGCTCCTGCACCGCTCTACTAATTATAATATTAATTTATACCAGGCAAATTCAAAAAATAATTTCTTGTAACGCGGTTTTCACAGAATTAGAAACATTTTGCATTTACATTGCTCTAACTGCATTTATGCTCGCAGCTCTCAGCGTTTTCTACACTTTTGGGCGTCACTATTTGGAAATTTGTTACTTTATCCCACAACTTTTTAAATCCTTTGATTGATTCTTGTTTGATGAAACCCTAAAGAAACATAAAATCCTCCAACTTCGATTTAATTTTGTCACGTTGGCTTTAATTTTTTTGTCTGTGTTGTATCTGTTTGGCTTGCCATTTTTCAAAGATGGGATTGACCCTGTTCAATTATTTGTGAATGAATTTCTACTACTTTTCAATTACAAATTAAGCAATGGAGCAAGTTTGTTTTTAAAATTTATATCAAGCCTAGTTTTTTCCAGTGGTGGGTTCTACGTTACAACAATTTTAGCAGCGATGTCGAATTTTGTTTTCTGTTTTGCCGCTGGAATTCAAGCTTTGTCCATGAAACTGAAACTAAAACCTGGAAATACATTTTTGTATTCAAAATTCATTCGAAACAATATGCAGCTACTGATGAGAGATGCAAACCAAGCTGTTGAGTTTTTAATAACGGTTTGGTACGCACTGCTGACCATAGTTTGTACAATTAGCGGTTTTGTTCTGATAAAACTATACGACACGCTACCCTTTTTTGTTTACCTTTGAATTTCATTGTTATTTCCTTTGGGTATTGGGATATTTTTAATTTTAGGGGTTTTGGCGGTCATTCCGAATAAAATGGGAAATGAGTTTAAAGAGGGTTGGAAAGGGAAATGTAAGGGAAAGAGGGAAAGGCTGGAGTTGAAAGCATGCAGTTGGATTGGATACACTTTCGGTCCGATTCATCCGTTTAAATCAAGCACACTTTTGAATTGGATGGACTCGGTCGCAAACGCAATAGCAACTTTGGCTTTAACTCAAGTATAACTTGTATTAGTAAAAACTCAAAAGCGTTGCAAAACCTAAATCTTAATCAGCAAGCTATAATGCGGCAATATTGAATGTACTAGCAACTAGCAAATACCCAACAAATATTGATTACTATTCCAAAACCTGTTTGTACTTTTTAAATTTTCTTTCCCATTGATATAACCAAGCATTTTGTTATAGTCCTAAAACTCAATAAATACAATTTTCTAAGCCATCAATTATTGGTCTTTCATAAATTGCCAAACAAGCCTGCACTATCATTGAAATCGCTAATTTATTACTTGCTAAACGCATTGAAGCTAGTATTTGTTTATCTAGTTTGTCTGCAAATTTCAAATCTGATTTATTTAATCAAATTGCAAGTTTCAGCGGATGACGTGGCTTCCTTTTTAAATATTTTGCTTTCTCGGATTACACCAAAAAAGTGACATCCTTTAAAAACAGATAATACAAAAGAAAACTGGACGCGGCTTGTAACTCTCGCAATAACTGTCTTAATCCTGATGATAATTTTATTTACGAATTCCCTTCATTAATTTTCCTCCTGGTCTCCATCCATCTTTAATAATTTAAAATTGTGAGAAAGGCGAATTAATCGATTTTTTCTTGCTCTGTTTAAAACTACCGTTTAACCTAATCGTAATGATAACCTCTGGAGTTGTGTGACCGATCTTTTTTATCTTGTATCTTGACAATGCGGGATTTATAATTGGGAAATGAAAACCTTTGGAGAACTTGTTTCCCCATTCTATTTAGGGTTGGTCCATTTCATATGGTGGATTCGTAAAGGGCTACGTTCATGTGAAGGTTTTGCGTACTGTGGATCAATTTTCTTTTTATAAAGATAATAGATTATTAACCATAATTAGATAAGAGCAAAATCATTAAGATTCAAGTATACCTTAGTCTGTCGTCGGTCGGGCTTTGATCTTTTTACCCTGTATGTCCCTGAACTTCCCGAGACAATTTTTGCAAAACGTTTCATTCTATTTTATTCAATAGCTAACCTACTTGGTAGAATGGACAAGCCTGTAATGGAACAATATTTATTATTGATTACTTTTTAAAACTACAAAACGTAGTTCAATGTGCAGGTACATTTCCCCACTGATTTGACCCAACGAGTGGAATTTGACCCTGAATATGAGTAGAATTATGACAGTGTAGGTGTGTTCAAAAAACATCGTTAAGCAATAAATAAAAATATTCTTAATTAAAAAATCAAAAAATGTCACGGGATAGAATAAAGTAAAGATTAGTAGGAGACATGAGTTTTAAAAATCGATTTATTCACAAATATGAATTTTATATGCTTGAATTTCTCTGTTTCTGTTTCACATAGAATTTATCAAAGAAAATCGAAAAGGATTTAAATGTTTATAAGAAAAACTTATGCTTCATTTCAATTGCGAAATCTCAAACATTCCAAGAAAACTAATCATCAATTTCATATGTCAATCGTCAATCAATAATTTCTGGGTTTTGTCGAATCATTTCTTACTGATTCGTTGCTTACGTACATTTGTACAGTTGTAGCTGCTTAAAACACAAGTGGAAGCTAAAAAGTTGCAAAAAAATATTAGTAAGGATTAACTACCTAGCAGACATGAGTTTTAGGAAACGATTTATTCACAAGTCTAAATTTTGGCAGTTTGATATTTTCTATTTTACTTTTACATGGAATTTATCAAAGAATAAAAGGTGGCAAGCCAGCTTAGATACTAGCCCGAAGTTCGTAAAAAGCAAATTTTCATGCACGTATAAACTTTTTCTGCTTAATACTTGAACCTTATCGTTATATTAATACTATTTAATTCTTTTTGTAATTTTGCAAATTTTTTGCAAAAATTGTGGGCTAATTTGTAAATTTATTTGCACATTCCTTTTCTGCAAGCTACAAAAAAGTTTTGTGTACAATTCTGTATTACCGTTGGAATGATATAATACATGCCGTAGATTGTAGGTTGAACTTTTACAACGGTCACTTTCACTTTCGTTGTAGCCGTTTGCCAAAAGATAAAAATTATGTAGTTTTCGCCAAAGTTACAACTAAAAATATTTTGCTCCAACAACTTTACTAACCTTTCATTTAATGGTTTTACTGCACAAAGCTCAATAAAAATGCCCACAACTGTGTAAACTTTTATTCGTAACGGCTAAACTGTTTAACAGAATTGCTAAAAAATATACAATAAACCGCAAGCTTACAGTCTACAAGTCTGCCAAATTTTATCCAAATCTGTTAAGACATTTTTAAGTTTTCGTGGAAACAAGCGGACAGACAGACAGACAGATTAGCATACCGTTTTCAAGACTAGCTATTCGAGCTAGTAATAATCGAAAAGGATTTAAATGTTTTACAAGAAAAACTTATGCTTCTTTTCAATTGCGAAATCTCAAACAATCCAACAAAACTAACCAACAATTTATCCACGTGGCATTCGTCAATCAATAATTTATGGGTTTTGGCGAATCAGTTCGTACTTTTTACCTGCTTACTCACAGTTTTTGTGTGTTCTTGTCCAGTCTGTAACTGCCTAAAACACAAGTAAAAATTGGCTAAAAAGTCGAAGAAATTATCCAGCCATGGAGTTAGCATACGTGTGCAAAGAAACAATAACTATTTTGGGCAAATTAGTACCACTACCACTCGCACTATTAGACCCCACCGGGAAAAAAATAGTGCCTGCGGAAGGTTTCAAAAAACCAATTACTTTATCTCCCCTTAACAAAGTACAACTCTGTTGGGTAACCTCCCGCACCGCTTTACTACTTGGAATATTAATTTATATTCGACAAATTCAAAAAATAATTTCTTGTAACGCGGTTTTCACCGAATTAGAAACTTTATAAAATACTCCAACTCGCGTTTAACTTTGTCACACTGGCTTTTATTCTTTTGGCTGTGTTGTTCCTGATTGGTTTGCCATTTTTCAAAAATGGGATTGCCCCGGTTCAAATATTTGTGAAAGAATTTTTATTACTTTTCAATTACAAATTAAACAATGGAGCAAGTTTGTTTTTAAAAATTATATCAAGCCTAGTTTTTTCCAGTGTTGGATTCTACGTTACCACTATTGCAGCAGCGATGTCCAATTTGGTTTGCTGTTTTGCCGCTGGAATTCAAGCTTTGTCCATGAAACTAAAAATAAAACCTGGAAGTACATTTTTGTATTCAAAATTCATACGAGATAATGTGCAGCTACTGATGAGAGATGGAAACCAAGCGGTGGAGTATTTGATAACAGTTGGCTACGCACTGCTGACCTTAGTATGTACAATTAGCGGTTTTGTTTTGATAAAATTATACGAAACGCTCCCATTTTTTATTTACCTTTGCATTTCACTTTTGTTTCCATTATGTACTGGATTATTCTTACTTTTTGGGGTTTTGGCGGTCATTCCGAATAAAATGGGAAATGAGTTTAAAGAGGGTTGGAGAGGGAAATGTAAGGGTAAGAAAGAAAGAATGGA
>JAHZNK010000824.1:0-10360 GCA_027744615.1 Lepidocyrtus cf. nigrosetosus NNG-2020 | reverse complement strand
AGCTAAAAGACATGAACAGAATTGAATTGAAATATATTGTTAATTGGAATCAAATCATTATCTAACAAAGATTATTGTAAAACTCAGAGTGCTTAAATTTTGGTAAATAATAATTTCAATAGATTTGCTTCTTTTTATATCAGAATTACCAAAGTTTCTGAATCAACTTTACATTCTATTTGAAATGGAATACTTGGTTTTTGGGCTACTACAAGAATTGTGTATATTTTTCCTTCATTCATTATCAACCAGAAAGAACTCGTTAAGATTCCACTAGACCGTACGATTTTGCTCGAAACGTTGTACATAAATTCCTACTTTAGAGAGTGTTTCATGGGATTGTAGAAACGTTCATGTTTTTGTTGGCAGTAACAAAAAATTCTATGCAGATTTACTCATTTACTTTTGTCAATTTGATTTGTCCAGAAACGTTTACCAAGTAATTGTTTTATTATCAATACTTATCTAATCATTACAGGAACGTCCGTCAAAAGCGTCCGTCAAAACTTTTTAGGACACGTAAACCAAACTTGTGTCAACTTACTTAACACTCCGCCATTACCTGTGTTTATTCTTTGTGTGTGGTACAAGTGTAATTAAAAATATGTTTAAAAAATAAGACCAGAAAACAAACCTTTTTAGTAAAAAGTATACGATGATTATTTACAAAGGGTAATGAACGGAAACTTAAAACTCTATTTTAGAAAAAGACAACTTTAATCCTCTGGAAATACATCAGAATTTTTAATTTTGCGGATTTGTTTAATATTTTTATTGTCTAAAAAATGAATGCGAGTGTTTTCTAAAAAGAATCACTTTCGAAAACTATTTAAAAATAGAGTTGACATTTTTCCAAGCAGAAAAGAACGCCAATAAATGTGATGAAGAGCATTAAAATCTCTTGCCAGACTTTTTAGGGACAAATATTTTATAAATGAAACCAACGAAAATGCAGTTCAGCATATTTAAAAGATTTTGAAGTGCAAAGAAAAGATTTTAATTTACTTAATCAAGCAATTAAACCTAACACCTGATATTGAGTTTCCAATATTGATAAAAAAATATGTATTAAGGGTAATAAAATTATTCTTCGCAGTAAAAAAACTGGCTTGACTGTTTGCTCGGTTTTCTTTTCCAGAGAACGTCAACTGAGTTTTATTAAATAGGACTGAACAAGAAAAATAGTACAATTCATATTTCAACTTAAATTTTGAAATGTTGAAAAAGTGTGCGATGCAAGGAACAAAAGAAAATAAAAAAGCAACAATATTTCTTTTTTGTTCAACTTTTTAACAAGTTTATCTTGGAATATTTTACAGATGTAGGTTTCTTTTCATTTCTTTTCCAAATTTTATGAAAGAAAAATCTTTCAAGGTATCATATACTGCACTGGTGGTAAAGATTTTCATTTAATGTTTTTGTAAACAAGTTTTTTTCCCTTTCTAAACCAGATTTTGTGGAATGCAACAAAAGATTTTACTTATCAAAAGCAAGCCCGATTCCTTACTTTAGCATTCATCCGTATATTTTATTGCATTGGTTTTATATTTTATGGATCATTTCACATTTCGCCACTTGAGCTCCCTTTAAAAAGGTTTATTTTATTCAGGTAAACATTTTCCCTTTTAAGTTCTAAAAAGAGTTAAATTATTTTAATCTGAAAATCTTCAAGATTCTCAAAATAATTTTTAATTGTGTCAATCAGTCTTGTGGCCTGGTAACAAAATTTTAAACACATTAAATTCTTTAAAAATTGCCTACACAATACATCTTGTAGTCTAGTGCTGTGATTTTGTGTTCACCACCAACTATTTCTTGTATCTATTGTAGCTGGATTAATTAATATTCAAGAAAACCCATATAGGCAATAAGATTGTCAGCAAAGAAAAAGGCAACGGGAAAGAATTTTTGTTTCCGGATAGACTTTGACAGGTAATTGTTTCTATACATTTACGATGAAGTTTCTCAAACGTCCATAAAACAATCTCTAAGGTTATAAATCCCAATTTAAAAAGATTTGTAGTTAACTTGATAAACTTAAAACAACAATAACTAAAATGGACGTTTGGGCCCGATTCTCGTCGCTAGTGTCAGCAATAAAATCAGAGTTTTGTTACACCTGAAATACCAAAACTTCAAGTAATGTTATTTCAAAATAACCAGCAATTTAAATTTAAAAGTTGTCGAAGTACTTTTAAACATATACCTCTTGCATATATATTGCTGATAGAACGGATGATCCACCTAAGAATTCGCAAAGGTAACTTTTAAAAATAAAAAATAATGGAATTTCACTCAAAACGAATACAAAATGGAAATCTGTACAACCAGTAAAATTGTTTTAACTGCCTACTTATTACAAAAATTAAGAGATCAAGTATAATTTAAGACAATATAAGGTTTGCCCTTTTGCAGTTTGAAAGTTTTTAGAGAAATTACCAGCTAAAAAAGATTTTGAATCTAAGATTTGCTATTTGCAACAACCTGCTATATAATTAGACATAGCGTAACGACCACCAGTAATGTAGCGACCACTTAACGACCGCTTAACGACCCTAACATTCTGTATCCCAGTGCGTAAAAATGAAAAATATGCAATTTGACTTTAAGCTTAATTTTGCTATAAATATGCAAACCTTGACTTTGTTTAGGCTAAATTTTCATCCAAATAAAAGTTCTCAACATCAAACACTGGTGGGGAAATATTTCATTTAATCTCTTAGTAACCCAATTAGGTCATTTGTACCAGGTTGACTGAATAAAATGTCTTTCATTGTACTAAACACTGTTTTACAGGATTCTTTAGACCTTTTGGAACAATTAGGGATGTTCACGATCCTAACTACTAAGTCATATTTATTCCAAAACTTTAAATTTAAAGAAAACGTTTTCCCGAGATTTCGAAAGGTTGAATGAGCGATTCTAGATTTACTATGGCTTAAATTACAATTCAGGGCAACTGTAGGTTCCAACTTGTTACCTTTCCTTTTAGTTTACTTATTTGCGCTGACGTTTTTCGAGAAAAAATAAAAAAGTTGAAACCGTAGTTTGAACGTTGATGTTGACTAGAATAAACGAATAATTTTTGAATTTTCTTTTACAAGGTCGGAATTTATAAATTGATGTGAAACCTAATTCAAGTAATTTTTCATCGACCCTGTCGCGTTTTAAAGGAAGAATCGAAGTAGCAACAAATAGAAACCTTTCAAAATTAAAATACTTAAAACTTTATGAATGAAATAAAAGTGTATCTTCTCACATTAAAATTGAATACATTTGAAAAATAAAATAACAACAAAGAACAAAACAAGAGGAAGCAGGATTACCTAGAAAATCTTATCTTTATTATTATGAGAAATTATGAATAAAATAATTATAAATAAAAAATAAAATTTTGGCGTTAACAAAGCTGATTCTCCTATAGCATATCATTGTGTTAACTCAAATTCCCGTTATCATTATTGACTTTACAGGTAGGGTATTAAAATAAGTATTCAAATTTTGAAGGGCTTTCTGGAGCTCGGTTCCGTTACGACCTTTCATGAAGGACGTTCAGAGCTTCACTTCATCTGCCTTCACTTTTGTTTTTTTTTTCTATTCTACTCAATTTTGTTTTTTTTTTTGCTTTTCACTTCACACAATAAAAAAGAATGGGGAACACAACAAGTGCATTGTGCACTCAAGTGTAAATTTGAAATTGAGCAAAGACTTTTTATTTCGAAACTTGTAAATTTAATTACTCGGCCGTTCAACTGCCTGTACCATCTTGAATTATTTATTTTAAAAGTAAGGAAAAATGAATTATCGGTGTTCATATTGGCTTTATGCTGGAATAATGGTATGACAAGAAGAGCAGTTTTTAATGGAAGCAAGAACTCATTAAAGTTTCTTTGAATAACATTTTGATTGAAATTTTTAAAACTTTAAAAGCCGTCTAATTATGCAAAAATTAGACAGTTACAACATCAATGAAACTATGGTGAAACTATAAAAAATGCCTAAACACTTACGATTAGTCTAAAACTTTAGCAATTTTAATTGGTTAGCGCTTTTGTGACTTATTTTGGTTTTAAAATATAATCTATTGGAAGGTTATTGGGGTTCATGCAATTAGATTGTTCATGTAAAATTAGGTCTAAAATTTAAAAAATCCTTTTAAAGTCTAAAATTTTCTTGTGTTGGAGTTTCCTAACCTTATTGAATATCTGAAAAGGTGAGCCGCTGTAGATTGCAACATATTCAGTATCTCCTGAGACCAACCCGCAAAAAGTTGCGTTTTAGCAAGATCAATATTATAAAAAATTCTGGTGGCATAAATCATTAAAATTGGGATGGCTTGAGCAAATATAGAACTCGGAAATAGAGATCTCGTTTTTCACGGTTTTCGTTTTTTAAAACGTTTTTCGGTTTTAGAGCTCCAGTTTGCTACGTTTTCTGTGCTAGGTGTGGGCAAGGAAACGGCGTGAAAAACCGTTTTCCTCCGTTTTTATGGCCAGCGTCAAAATACGTTCGCGTTGTCACTCTAACGTTTTAATAACGTCAGAATACCTGCTTAGCTACGTTTGAAGGAATAGCTTGCATAAATATCAGTCGGCACAGACTGTCCCTGCGCAGACTATGACGTTTGGTATACGTTTTTGG
The DNA here is from genome assembly GCA_027744615.1 of Lepidocyrtus cf. nigrosetosus NNG-2020. NCBI lineage: Eukaryota > Metazoa > Arthropoda > Collembola > Entomobryomorpha > Entomobryidae > Lepidocyrtus > Lepidocyrtus cf. nigrosetosus NNG-2020. The sequence continues at coordinate 5,719 of JAHZNK010000824.1, read as the reverse complement.
CACCCTTCCTCAACGTTGCCTGATTTGCATATTTTGCAAAATGAGTGCATGGGCGATGTTTTATAGACGAAAACGGTTTCACGTTCTTTCGGTTTCGTTTTCTAGAAAACGAAAACGTAAATCCTCCGTTTTTAAAAACGTAGAAAAACGAAACCGAAACCGGTTTTTAGAAAACGAAATGAAAACGAAATGTCTAATCGGAAAGATTGGAGAAGGCAAAACAAAGGAAATGTGAAATGGTAGTGCAGCGAACATTCATCGTGAACGAGATTGCATAACTACCAACGGTTTATCAAAGACTTTGGTGCATACAAGGAATCATTCTTCTACGTCAAATTCATATTTTTTATCCAATACCCATTTTTAGTAAAGCAGGTCACTTCCCAAACAAATTACGTGAATCTAACATTCATTTCACAAAAGCACGGATAAGAAGTTTACAGAAAACCAAGTAGATTCAATTTTATCTTGCACACAAATAACCTCATCCGCTTAAGTTGCTTTCTCAATTTAAAATTAAAAATGGATGGATAAAATGGAAAGAATTTGTAAGTTAAATGAGGAGACTGAGTGAGAACAGTTAAAATGGGATCGGGTTATGGCATGGCATGAAGAGATTGCCATTAAACTGATTTTTAAAGTTGGATGCTTTGCTTTAAATTAATCCTTAGTTTGCATTAATTCTATTTAATATAGTTTTTTTGCTCGTGTTGAAGAGAACAGAGAACTTTAATCTGCGCTTTTGTGAGAAATTGCGAATAAAAAATAAAATTTAGGCGTTGACAATGTTGAATCATCATCCAATATCAACAATTAATAATTTCAGATTTTTTACAAGAACGCAGATACACGTTTTAGCTAAAATCTAATAAATGATTTTATTTAGGTTGTTTAGATTAGGCGGGCAGGTACAACATCAATAAAACTACAAAGAAAGAAATAAAAAAATGTCTTGACATTTAATCTAAAATAGAAGCAATGAAACTTAAACAGTTTTAAGTGTTTAGCGCTTCTGCGATTTATTTTGTTTTTAAAATATAATCTAATTTAAGGTTGAAGTGGTCCAGTAGTTTCATGTAAAAATGTTTGTAAAACTAACGAGGAAGGTCTTTCGGTAACTACACCCGAAATGACAAATGAAGATTGTTTCTATACGTAATCAAGAGCGCAGAATTCGATGGTGACAATCTCCCGTCCCCTAAAAGCCGTATTTTTGAGATACAGACAATCACATTATGGTTTTATACAAAGTAGCTTTGATTAGTACGGTCATAGAACTTACACTATGTCATGACTGGTGTTTTTAAATGTTGCAGAAAATGAGCAAAAAAATTCTTTAAGAGACACTGATTAACTTTAGTTTGAGTAGCATAACGGATACGGCCAGACAAGAGAAAATCTTATAGTGTATTACGTAAATACTAAGCGCATCAAATTGGGAGATATTTATCTAGTTTGTCTAAATTTAGGTAGGCAGGATATTGATGATATATGATGTAGAAAATGTCCAATATGCCTTAGCTACGGTTTAGATCAATTTCGTTAAAAAATTTTGAAATGCAAGCGCATAGTAAATGCCACTTTTTGTAAAGGACCACTATGCCATGGTCAATATCTCGGAAATACGGCTTTTAGGGAACGGGAGATTATCACCATCAAATTCTACGCCCCTGATTACGTATAAAAACATATTTCGTTTGTTATTTTGCGTGTAGTTACCGAAAGAACATCCTCGTAAGCGTAATTTTAAAATTTTCCTTTGAGAGAAAATCTGTTTAATGTGTGGGATTTACCTGTGCTCATTAAATATTAAAAAAAGAAGAACTACGGAGTGCAATCTATTCAATATCTCTCGAAACCAACACGCAAAGAGCAACATTTTGAAAAAGTCAAGATAAGGAATTCTGGTAGCAAAAATTATTAAAATTGGGATGGCTTTAGAAAAACTAAAAAGATTGGAGAAGGTAAATCAAGGGAAATGTGAAATGGACGTGCAGTGAACAACAATCGTAAAAAGGTTTGCCTTCTTTCATGTTAATTTGGCTTTACTTATAAAATATGTTTTTTAAACAACCACCAAAGGTTTATCGAAGAGTTTGGTTCATACAAGGAATAATTGTGTCCTTTTCATAATTCTTCCACGTCAAAATCATATTTTTTATCCAACCCAGGATTTTTACAAAGTAGATACCATTGAGGGACACTTCCGTTAATCAATTTAATTACTAAAAGGATAATAAAGGATTCTAAAGAAGGGTAATGAAAGGTCTAAATAGATTCTACTTCATTTTGTCAGCTAACGAATTCAGTTTATTCGTCTTTTTACAACTTTTTCTAGGTGTTAACTTTTCATCCGAAGTACCTTTTTACAAAGTCGGAGTTCATAAATTGATGTGAAACCTAATTAAAATAATTTTTCATCGACCCTTTTGCCTTTTAAAGAAAGGATCGAAGTAGCAACAAAAAGAGGAACACTGAACAAAAGAAAACATCCTATGGAAAGAAAAGTATGATCTGTAGTACAATGAGAAATTGTGAATAAAAAATAAAATTTCGACGTTAACAAAGCTGATTCACTTATAGCAAATTATCACGTAAAAGAAACAATTTGGAATACATTCGTTTTAATTTACTCGACAGCTCGTATAGTGGCATCTTAAATTGTTAACCAATATTATGCAGATTATATTTCAAAGTGGCGTTTAACACAATTAATAATTGTGCAAGTCCACAAAACGTTCAAATAGAAATGCATTTAAGTTTAGTAAATTTAAAATATTATGCTTTATCAATGCTCACTGCCAAACAAGTTGTGGTTCAAAATACTTCAAATATTTTATTAACCACATTGTAATGCTTTATATACGTTTTACTTTAACTTTTCTCTTTGTATTGCGCTATTTAACTAGAAGAATTGACTAAACCTACTTCATTAATGGAATACTAGTCCCTGAAACAAGCAGTAAGAGCTTCTAACATTTTTATAAAATTCAATGTGATTTCTCTTTTAATGTCAGTACAAAATCTTGCTTTTAAATTTAACACAACAGCTACGATTTTCATTTAAATTGCTTTTTAGTGAATAAGTCTGATGATTCATTTTTCAATCTAAGGAAATTATAGCTTCAAAAGTTTTTTCTCTAGTAGTTGTTTGCAGTTGTTTAATTTTTTGTGATTTAGGTATGGTACCTTTTTCTTAAACTTTTTCCCACTCAACAATACCAGGATGTGCACCCCTGCAAATAATGCGTCTTTGCTTGGTCTTTTCTTTTTATCTGTTGGATTGCAGGTAACTTGCAGCAACGATTACAAGAAGAAATACACGAAATAGCTGTAAAAGTATAAGTTTATTGATGTTTTTTATAAACTTAACCAAAGGAAATTAATTAACTGAATCAAAATTATTTAATGTTTAAAATATTTTAGTATTTAAATACTCATCACGTAATCGTATCAGTTCCTTTACTTGTCACTAGTGTACAAAGTTACACTAAAAAGTCTGGATTTATCACTTATTTCCCGAAAAATCAATTCTAGCCTTTTCAAAATACACGCTTGCGTTTCAAAAGTCAATTATGAGTTTTTTAAACTGCAGAATGAAGTAATTTATTCAAGATATCTGGATTTCCAGATTATACATTCCAATGTGTTTAGATTGTCCCCAGCTCGAACCTTGAAATGAAAACAATATTTTGTTTAAATTTATCTTGGAATTTATCAAATTATAAAAATAGGTACAATCAATACAAACAGAATGTGATCCTTACAAGCCAAGAAATTTTAACCTTTTGCTATTAAATTAACGTCAGGTAATCGGCAGCTTTGATAAAAAAATTAAAAGACGATTTTAAAGTTTTTGTATTGATTTTTAATCCATAATGCTTTAAAAATTCAAAAATATATGTATCTTGAAAACTTGTTTTTTAAGCCTATTTTGCTAATATTAACGGAATATTTGAGCAAACATGTTTAGTTTACATGAAAAGATTTTGCAAATAGCCGTGAGAAATTTATTACTTCGCATTGCTTGGAAGAATCCATTTGGTTGTGTTATAAAAGTCGCTGCAAGTTTTTGTCTTTACAAGTTCTGCTTAACAAAATACAATTTATGTTCGAAAGTTATCTTCAAACTGCCGATAGTATTTTTATATTTACGATTAATATGTTTAGTTGATAGGTGTGTTTTATTTGGTTTCTTAGATCTCGTATTTTGACATTGCAAAAAACAGTAACTTATTCACCCCAGAGAAGGTTAAATTTGCATGCAAGTTCGAATATCCTTTTTAAAAATTAAATATATGGAAAATAGCAGTTGTAATTAATTACATCTCTGCATCAAAGTAATTTATAATTGAAAACTTCGGATTAATACAATTTTTAAAGCATATTTTGAATTTCTAGTTAAATTCAGAGCAATTGGTCCACAAAACCTTTTTGGCTTCAACATTTGAATTTCAGTAGGATTCCTATTTATCTTTTCGTTAAATTGTCTCTCAAAGAAAAACTTTCTCTTTTTGTAACAGATATTTACATGTGGCAAATAAACAAAGTGAGCGCATTAGGAAAAGCAAGTGACTTTAAAGATTTTCAATTTTGGATATTTTTAAATGCAAATATATGCTAAATTATTTAAATGTAAGAAAAATTTAACATTTTAAAACAAAAGATACTTTGATATAATACGATGTCTCATTTTTTGTGCTACATGTACAAAATAAAATCACTTTTTTGTTGAACACTAGCAAAAACAAGCAGTTATAACAAACTATTTTAGTATGAATGGACTTCCTAGTGTTACATGTAACATTATTGAACTTCATTGGTCAACTCTGGAAAATGAAATTAAACGCCAACATTTTTTTAAATTCAATAATTAATTAAACTAATATCAGATTTGTAATTTTATATTGCCCTCCAAATATCTATTTATCTTTCAAAATAATTGCATCAGTTCCTTAATTGTCAGTTGTGTACAAAGTTACACAAAAAAGTCTGAATTTAAAACATTTCCGTACAATTCTGTTCAAGCCGTTTCAAAATACGGGATAGCGTATTAAAAAATTAATTCTGAGTTTTTAAACAATGCAGACAAATATATAATTTGTTCAAAATATGTGGACTTCCAGATTTCACATTCTAAACTACTCAGATAACCCCCAATTTCAAACCTGAAATGAAAATGATATTGTTTAATTAAAAGTTTCTGTGAATTTATGAACTTAAATATAGGAAGTGCACAACCAAGACAAACAACATGTGTTCCTTAGAAGCCTGTGAAATTAAAGCTTTTCCTATTTAATTTAAAATAGGTTAGCACGAATCAACTGCAAAAACTCAATCAGACAACTTTTTAACAAACAACTTTAAAGTTTTTATTGACTTTGGAATATTCATTCAAACAACATTTCATGTCTTAAAGGTGATACGGATCCAAAAATTACCTTGAAAATATGATTGTAAAGAATATTTTGCTAATATTAATGAAATCTTGGTGCAGGCGTCTTTTATGCCTCATCAAAAGATTTTTCCTAGAATAAATCGCAAGAAATTTATTACAATGGTGCATTGTACAGATGAATTTGTTTATTTGCGTTATAAAACTCGTTGCTCGTATTACTGAAGCTTTTACTTTTACAAGGTCTGTTTAACAAAAAGTAATTTAATTCAAAAGTTTTTTTCGAACTGCCGATAATTGTTTTATATTAATGGTTATTACTAG
>JAHZNK010000823.1:0-10289 GCA_027744615.1 Lepidocyrtus cf. nigrosetosus NNG-2020 | reverse complement strand
AGTACAATTTTAAAGTCTTACAATAGAATAGCTTCTGTATTTCTTATCAGATTCTACTAATCAGGTATTTTGTTTATTAGTATAAGTTGCATTTAGTACTACTATTTTGCACAAAAATTAATTTTTAGTAACTTTTTATGGTACTGCTGGGGAGCCCTGAATATTAAACCAAAATGTCAATATAGATCATCACGTAGGAATGAATGAAAGAGAATTTGTTTATGTTCATTGTATTTTAATCATAAATAAAAAATACATTCTTATTGAAGTTTCATACATTTCCATAATATTTTATTTGAAACTTTCACTCTGGACACCGTTGTGAATGTGAAGTATAACAAATTCAATTTCTTTTGGCTGAACGAAATAATATATAAGTAGGTAGTTGTTAAAAGAGGACGTCAACGTTTTCGTCCACATTTGGACATAAATTTATAGGATTCATGAGTAAAAATGACGAAAGCTCCAAAGTTGGATTGTTGTAGTTAACATATAACTTTTTGCTGCAGATCGGCTTCTATTTTGTAAGTTTTCATTAATTTTTGATGGACAAATAGTAATGTTATCACTCCGACAGCTTATTATAAAATAGTACTAAATGATACTAATATGGATATAGTATAAGTCAGGCGTCAATTAATTCTAGTGATTGTATTGGATAAAATATTCATTTTTGCGAGTCGATTGTATTAGGTCATATAAAGATAATATATTCTGCTTTTTAAAGCTAATGTAAGTCATAGTAATTAATACACCAGATTGCGTAATACAAGAAAAAGGGTTTACCATCCACAGCATATACGATTTTTTAATTTAAGGTGACAAAGTAGTTTATATGTGAATATATAGGCATTTGCGTATACCTATAGTTATAGAAGAATGCTGTGATGAATTTCAACATGTCAATTGTATTTTTATATTTTAAGTAATCGATCAAAATTTAGAAATTATTCGTGGCAATTAAGTTTTATTTGTTTGATGTGATAGATATTTATAATATCGGTTGCTCATTGTAAAGAAGAGTTAGTCAATTTCATATAACATAGTAATATATGTTGTGTATATGTACAATTTGTAATATTCAAATAACTGTAGATTCATTTAAAAAATTTCGATTCCAGGTAATTCTGTTCAGGTAAAACAAAAATCATTAATTAACGAGTACAAAAGAACTTGCTAAAAAACTCGTCAAGACTTCAGTCTCATGTTGCCCCTTTACTTTTAACAGCAAACATTTTAACTTGAGAGCCATTGGTATCAGTTTTTGTACTCTGCACTTACTTAAAAGCTTCTGTCAGTTCTTCTTCGCTATCTGCATCTTTCATTTTTCTAGACATCATCTGGAGAAACTCGTTAAATTCTATCATTCCACTTTCTTCCAGTTCCACTTCATTCACTAAGTTTTCTATTTCCGTATCTAATTATGTGGAAGTTGTAAAAAATAAAATTTTATAACTTTTTGTTACACAAAAGCAGTATTGCACTGTTTTATGATTTCCTTGGAAAACATCTCCCTTACCCGACGGCCTTTGTCCCAAAGACCTCATGACAATGCCCAGATCACCTACTGTGATGATTCCATCCTCGTCTTTGTCAAACAACATAAAGGCTTCTTTAAATTCTGGAAATCCACGAAATAAATTAATAATTACATATTTATAGCTGTGAAACATTAAAAATGGTTAGTTTACAACGTCAGGTACACATTATTTAGATCTATGATAAGGAAAAATAAAGTGTCTTTATGTGTCCCTAAAAACTATAATGCTGCTGCGAAAGACCTTCTCTCAAGAAATTATACGACTGTGAAGAAAACACGTAGTAGAGTATAGCATAACAAAACGACGTCGCACATGCAAGGTCACATACAGATGGTGCCATTATGTCCAAAAAATAAAGTTCTTTGATGATGACCTACATACTTGTTTGCGAACTTATCGCTTCTGTCAGGAGCCAATATTATGATGAGTTATCTTTCAAGTCTAACTCTGTGTAATCCTTTGAACCTTTCCGTTTCACGTCACATTAAAAGAAAATTCGCGTGTATGTGGCTGGAATGGCAATAAAACTATGCTAAAGATACGTAACGTAGTATTCTATAGGATCTGAAAGATGTATCATTCTATCGTATCGTAGTAGGCAGTTACTAAAAATAGAAACAATTACAAAACAACAATGTATGTATCACAGCACAGCTCAAACTTTGAAAAAATATACTGTCTTGATTTATTTTCAAGTTTTGATTAATAATCTTCAGTCAGGCAAACAAATTAAGAAGTTGTTTGTATGTAATTACAAACAATTTTTTGTGTCAGAAGTTGAGAACGATTCCTTTAAAACATAATAAACTATATCCCTTTTAGATAGAACATTTTATAATTTGTAAAACGATATCGATAAAATGAAACTCTTACCACCAACTTGTTCCTCTGTAAGCTGCAATTCAGTCTGAAATAAAAATGAAAAATAATGTGTTATACAATGAAATTTTTCACACAATCAATTAATAAAAGTAGCATTTTTAAAATTTTTGCCTTCTTAATTTTGTTTATTTTTAGGTAATTTTTCAGCGTTTGATCATTATCTACTTTCATAATTGTTTGATACTAACTATTTTCTTTCAAACTTTTTGCTTGAGCTTACCAAATCAATGGTCACAACTAAGTCGTAGGTTTGCCGCTGTCCTTTTTTGTTTTTCTTGTTTTTGGTATTTTGTTGATTCTTTTGTTGAGACTTTACTTGACCCTTTTGTGCTGATGGAGGCTTTTGAGTAGGCTTTTGACCGTTTTTACCCTGACCATTTTTGGCACTCAAAGTTGGTGTTTTAGGCCCTGAAGATCCCTTTTGATTAACATGACCACCTCCCTCTGATGGTTTAGAACGGGCCTGCTCAAAATTTAAACGATTCAAAGTAGGACCATTGTGCCAAAGTCAAAGTTGTAAAGACAGATCCATTGTTTCAAAATGCGTTGCTTGCTAGTAGTGTTTTATTGTGCATTCAACTTGGTTAGTGCATCGGAGCTTTAGATAAAAATCTATGGTTTTATAATACTAAAGGCATAGAAAGCAAGAAATTCATTTGCTGGTTATAGGTTTTAATTATAAGCAAATCATTAGGATTATCTCAACCAAGCTATCAAATTGCAAAACTGTTAAGCGCCTTAAAATAGTAACAAATGCGGAAACCATGAGTGGAAAATATTGAGCCTATCTACTATGCTAGATTGAGTTTAGCCAGCCAAGCTATATGAGAAAATTATTAAATCTATTGTGGAAAAGATAATGTTTTAAATAGAGGACACGACTACTAGAATAACAAATTTTGGGGTAAGTAGATAAATAATGTAAGGTTATTTTAAGCGAGGACACAGGAAATGTTTGATGTAAGTTACGACATAACATTTCCGTAAAGTGTAATTTAATTATCAACAAACGCTTATCAAAATATATATATTCGGACCTCGGTGAAGTTATCCTACGGAAAAACAATGTTCTAGACACATCCGTAGAGTAGTTTATCTCAATTCTAAAAGCCTAACTTTTCGCAGATGTTGATGCAATGCGCGCTATAAAACCACCCGTCAATCAAAGTCAAGCTCTGTACCATAGACGTTCATGAAAGTTACGATAATATCACACATAAAAAATATTTGCGTGCAACTGCTGTTTTAATTTTTTCATCGCGTACAAAAAATAAAATATATCAAGTCGGCAGACAAGAGGGAGGTAATGAAAGGGTAGAATTAATACTAAATCCAAACAAGCAAAGTAAATTAGAGGATTATTCTCATAGAATGTTTTTCTAAATTGAAGTTTTATTTGATTTTGTCACGTAGCTCAATATTATATCCTGCTCTTCCCAAGGGATTACATTCACTTATTGAATTTCAAGTGCCTACTAGTCGTCTTCATCATATTACATAATAATAACTGGGGCATGAAACATAAATACTAATAGAAAGTGGAGCACACACTGTAGTAGTAGCACACAATAATGGAAGTATTTTGTCTTCCTTCGAACACTTTTTTGTTGATTTCGTTTTGTCATCTATATGGGAATAGAAAACATGTCAGCTTTTAGCTGCTTTACCACTCTGATACATTTCATGTTTCGGGTAGAGTCAGAATATTACTCATGAAAAATGATAGTAGCTTGGAGTAGAATATTCAGTTGTTGCTGTTTCAACAACAAACAACGCATACATCAAAAACTTTCACATAATACCCTACTAAATCCAACAAACAAAGAACAGGGAGTGAGTGAATGTTGCTTTCTTCCATATTGTATAAGAATGAGATGAGGAACTGACACATTTTTATAGTGACAACTATATAATGTAAGGAAATATGTAGAAATGTAGCAGTGTTCTCGTGTGACATGAAATTTCTACTTAAGCAAAGAAAATCTCTCTTCAATGACTTTACATAACCTAATTGAGCCTTCAAAAACATAATCATCAACGATTCCGTATGACAATAAATCACTTGTAGAAAAAATAATACAACAACACAAAATTAAGATAAAACGATATATCAACTGAAATCACGCATAATTATTATGCAGTTTCATACATTATCATTTTTTAACCAAAATGCAAGATACCATACATGTCAACTTTCTCTCTTAACAACTGAATACTTTACTAAAAGTTGTTTGTTTGCTTTCACACAAAGGAACCGGCATGTTTTTTACTATCTACATTTGCATTATCACTTTCAATTTCCAATAACACTTATCATATCTAAAGTATTTCCCTTACAAATTCCAATAATTGTATATTTGTTTTGCTGTTTTTATTGGGAACGTAGTAATGTGTTATAAAGGCAGCTTCCTATTTGCTCAGTAAAAATACGGAAAATCACATCTTTTTATTTTCAGCTACAAAAAAATCCCTATTCTTGCTTCAGAAGATGTTTAGGTTTGTCGTTGCTGCAAGCCGAGAAAACGGACATCGCTACATTTTTTCTTAATGAGTTGAAATATTGATTGAGCTAATAATGAATTATAAAAGAAAATCTGCTTAAATTTTCAATCTCATCAACAAGGAAATGTTGAATTTTTAATGTCTTGAAAAATAATACTTTACTCAATTATTTATCATGATGTAATGATGTAACTCACAGGAAAGAAATTATAAAAACCATTCATTTAAGCAACATTCTACAACTGCTCCACAATTGTTTAAAATTAAGTGTTTTCTTCTATGAACGCTTTAGTTTTCTTTGAGCCAGTTGAAAGTTTTACCAAAAAAGAACAACAAATTTGTGGTTAGATTACTGGATAACACAAAAATGGTATTAAGCATAGGCCCACAATAGTCATTTCAATTCGTAGTTAAATATTTTAAGAAACAAACAAGAATCATACAGCTTGCTTTATGTAAATTAGTTACCTTGTAGCTACAATTCACAACTTTCCAATATTGCATTTATAAGGACGTTATCTCTCTGAATTTCTACGACTTTAGTTTACCTTAATCTGTTTTTTTTTTCAAAGCCAACATATGAATTTTAAAGATACAATTCAAATTTGATTGGTTCTACATAGGTTTGTAGTAGACATTTTCGTTTTTAATAAAAAAAGGCTTTTATACCCTGTGGAACTGCAGAAATAGTTTCTTTTACAATATTTGAACAAGCAAGAATAAAGGGTTGTTAGAAATAAGTTTGAATAGAAAATCGGTATGCAAAAAGCATTCAAAATTTGGTAAATAGACCGCAATTGTAGGCATTTGAAAAAAACTTGTTTAGAATATCTCATGGATTTAGGCAAATTATTAATCGTAAATTTGGGTTTTGTATGGTTACTCAAGATAAACGTAAATGCTTGAGTAAAAAGAAAGCTTTTAGGATATCTCAACGGTTTACTTTTAGGCTTACTTGAACCTGCGTCTATATTTTCTACAATGTAAACCCCTTTCTTCTTAAAAGTTTACTAATACAGAAGAGTTGAATATTATATGCAATATTAAGTATATATGGATATTCTTTTGTCATCAGTTTGGTCTTTGAAAGAAATGCTGAGTTGGAGCTTATGTACGTACAATCGTTCTTCCCATCTTGGATCTAGAAAATTCAAGTCCTGCTTACGTACCTCTTATTGATTCAAGCCATCAGGATGCTTAGATTTAGGAGTTGTAGGAGGAAATCGACAACGAGTTGTTTAGTATTATGTTCATGCCCAAGGTCAGATAAAGAACGGCTTTCATAGAAAGCAAGAGAGAAAAGACTTTAAGCATACAACCGAAAGAGACCGTTTCTTCGTGTTCTCCTGTAGGGCTTTGTTTTATTGCAGAAAGATCTAATAACAAATTTTACACCCTTTCCCGACTTGCTCTGGTACTTTCACCATAGACTACTATCACCATTATTTGGTTGGAGATGCACGGAAACGTATGTACAGGAATATTTTATCGCTTTATGTAGATTTATGGCTTTTAACTCTCATGCGATTCAATTCTCATAAAAGCAAGTCCTCGGGCACATATTTGGCCTTACATGATCCAGTGTAATTGAATAGTTCTGCAAATAAATGTATTTAGTATTAAATACCTAGCTAGTCTACCTCCAAATTTAGAGTAGGTTTTAATACCTTAGAGTGCTTTCTACACATGTATTGTAACATACCTCAGTTACGTGTTAATACAATCGACGATATGATACAAAAAAATCTCGGAATCGTATAATAATGATTCAAAACGTACTTAAATTTAAAAACGATAATGGAGAAAATAAAACAGACCGATGACTTTGACAGAGTAATTTTGTGAAGGGTTTTCGTCATAGATTTTTTGATTTAGCTACTTTTTTTCTTGTTCTTATTGTCCCTGTTAAAATTGTGGGAGGAGAAAGTTTCAAATCCCACAAGAATACTTCTACCGAGTCAAAACCTGTTCGTAAGCTAAAAATTTAAAAATACATGTAAATATGTTACAAATATAATCCTTTGCGAAATGCGATAACATAATAATACTTCTAAAACAGCTCCTTAAATATCTAGTTTGTGTGCTATATTACCATTAATTGGCTCGCGGCTCACATACATAAATATCTGCATGAACATTGTTCTGGGTTAACGTTTTCAGAGTAAAAATTGTGTTCAAAGTCAGAGATTTCCAGCATTATCAAGGTATGTTTCAAAAATGGTCAAACGCTTAGTCAAGCTTAACTTTTATTATGTAACCTTACAAGCATTTTGATTCAATATTGAAACAACAGAGTTCAGCGGTGAAAGAAAATTAAGAAGGATAGTCAATATTTTATTATAAGATTAGACGTTGAAGCAACCGATAAGTACAGAGCTGAAAGAGAGAAATCTCTACTTGATTGATAACTACGTACTTTCACCCCCAATGTGATCATTAAATCTTTTGTCCATTTAACTGCAACATTTATACGTAAAATTNAGTACAGAGCTGAAAGAGAGAAATCTCTACTTGATTGATAACTACGTACTTTCACCCCCAATGTGATCATTAAATCTTTTGTCCATTTAACTGCAACATTTATACGCAAAATTGAAGTTTTGTAAGCAATATAAAGCGAATTGTTGGAAATTTTGTAGCTACGTTATTCGATTGGCCGTATTCAAATAATAAATTGCAATAGGATAACTCGTAAATCGAGATTTACCCAGGGACATTTTAGTTTACCACCAATTTAGCAAACAAGCTTACAATGAATGGGGTTGGCTGACTTCAATTGCATCTATTAGTACTGTTTTAATTACTCCATTTAATCATCATACGTAAAACAATAAATCAAGCAGAAAAGTATGTATTTGGATGCAATCATGCATATTATACGAATTAATTTAGTTTATAATTACCATATTGCACATATTAATTAATCATACAACTAAACATACAAAGATTTGCAAAAAATCAGACCAAAATGCAAAATCATGAATCACACGTACACGCCAGGCGCCAGGGAGAGTAAATGTAGAAGAGTAGTAGTAAATTATACAACATCAAACATACACACAAACTATAATTAGATGAATTACAGTGTTCAATGAATGCCAACAAGGATGATTGTACATTCTGAACTTATTTTAAATGCAGTTTCACAAACAACAAAAAACAAAAGTTTACGTTTTAATTAGAAATATTACCCAAGTTCTATTGAACATACCAAATTACGCGAGACTACGCCAGCATGCATGACCTGGTCGGATTGTGTGGAAATAATCTTGAAGTTGTTAGAAAGAGAGGAGTATTTAATTTAATTGTAATAGGTCCCACTGGAATCAGTTCCAAGGGCAGCAAGCAATATCCTATGAAGGGGATCTAAACAGTCTAAAAAATAAAAGTAAATATTGAAATCACTTCCTGTGTTTGCATGTTGACTAGAGAAATGTCCGAAAACACAAGTCGATGATACAGTAAACACATAAATACGTATATATCTAAATTTACAATTGTAATATCCTTTGATAAACCCTTATCTAACTCTGAATCCTTTGCAGAATTTAAATACTTTCTACTAATATCATAGAAGGACGGACAAGGGGGATTTGCCCCACTCGTAACTAAGGCATAACATAACGTTTATGTTTTTCAAAATCTGGAAACATTCAACGATTATGTCGATCTGGTTAGTATTTATTTATTTCTTTAAATGTAAAAATGCATTGTCATCTTTTTTCCGAAATATTTTATTTGGTAAACTGACTGTTTGACTTAATTTTGTCAGTATAATGATTTATTTGATTCAATAGACGATGTTTAGTGAATATAGCTAAGCATAATGGTCCACATATATTTAATAAAAAACTATTAAATTTGCCGTTAGGAACAAGTTCCGTCCTTCTATGATATTAGTAGAAAGTATTTAAATTCTGCAAAGGATTCAGAGTTAGATAAGGGTTTATCAAAGGATATTACAATTGTAAATTTAGATATATTTATTTGATTCAATAGACGATGTTTAGTGAATATAGCTAAGCATAATGGTCCACATATATTTAATAAAAAACTATTAAATTTGCCGTTAGGAACAAGTTCCGTCCTTCTGTTTAGAAATCTTTGTAATCTAACTGCACAGCAGCCATAAGACATTCTCCAACTAATAGACTTAAATCCATTACATACTTATTATCTAGTAGTAGGACAATATTTATAATGGAATCACGCAAGTAAAATGTGTAGTACTTATCAATAGATATACATTTAGGACAGGACTAGGACACGAGTAAGCAAATTTGTAGAATAAATCCTTACTGATTAAAATCAACCTCCACGTCGAAACGCTGAACATGTATAGGGCCGCAGTTGATCGCTTCAATTTCCCCATTTACAATTGAGGATATTTTTGATTCACTATTTTGCTGAAAATAGGTTGCATAAATTTAGAAAGTTGATTTCCTTCATCATTCACCAGATCTATCTGATAAATTTATCTTCAACTTCACGTAATAACTTTTTGTCTTGAATTCTAGATATTCTGCTCCATCACTGATTGTGTGGGGTTTCAAAGAATTTTAGAAATTTACAGCAACAATAACAGCACAAACTGCAAATAGCAATATCCGGATTCATAACATATCCATAAACACATATGGTTTGATTAGTAAGGCATGGAGGATGTAAAATTAACACATTCAGCCTTTATATTCAGTCAAATTAATATTATGTTATTACAAAATGCCATACACAGAAGCAACAATATAACTTTGTTCTTTATAGACAAGTCAGGTCAAGGCAGAACTGTCCAGGGTAACACTTGTTTCTTTTGTTCTGAAGTGGTCGCTTTGCTGTTACATCGCAGTACCATGCTCTGGAGAAACAATTATAATAGGCTTGTTTTATTTCTTTGTAGGAAACAAAGCCAACAATTGATGCAAATAAAATGTATATGGTTGAAATCAATCAGAAAAATAACTTCAATGATAGACAACGTCAATGGTATCACCTATTTTACCCCTCTTCAACTCGCCGTTTGCAACTTTCCTTCCCCCTTTTCACCCTCCTAACATCAGACCGTCAAATACGATTGGCTTCTCTTGCTTTTTATATAACTAATGAATATATAATTATTTCTAATTGAGGGCAATATGAATGGTGAAAATTAATTTAATATAATGCAATGAAGATTATATAAGTGTATGATTGTCATTATGAGAGGGGACTGTCCATCGGATATCTGGAAAAGTACAGACGAGAAATGTCGGGATGGGGTTAGTGTCGCAGGGCAAAGTTGAAGAAGAGGAAGAGAGGTAGATTTCACGCCAATGGTGCAGACATTTTTAGAACTTGGATGATGTTTATAAGAAATCTTCAGTTGCA
>JAHZNK010000822.1:0-11833 GCA_027744615.1 Lepidocyrtus cf. nigrosetosus NNG-2020 | reverse complement strand
CAATATATATACTACAGGTCGAGTACTACTTTCATATTTGCAAATTGCAACCATTTTGTGAATTTGTGTAGACTGGAATTCTGCAAATTTTGTAAAAATAAAAGGGAAAAGGTTGAAATATTTCTTGAGCCTTTTTCCATTTCAGTAGTTGAATCTTTTTAATTCCATTTTGTTGCCTCAATACTAGAATTAAATTGCCCTTTTCTTGTTTTTGAAATGAAAACTTGCCAGGAAAACAAAATCAATTTTTAAATTAATGAATTCTTTACTCTTTGGCTGCATCCCCGTTTTGCCATAAAACCATTTCCGCGAAGAGTCAAGAAAATGTTGCAGCTATATAGCCTTGTTGTTTAAATAGGGCAGGGAACTGAGCAACAGGGATTAATAAATTTCCAACCATTAAAAGCCAGCCTTTTTATATACCTTAACACTAGAAAAGGAAAATATCCTTATCAAACATGTGCGAATATATAACACCTGCTGGGCTAGTCAGTTGTATATTATCCACCCCTTGCATGCATAAAATAAGGCAATTAGAGCAAAAAAGGAGCTCGATAAGTTTGCATTTTTGGGAGTTGCAGTGAAATGCCTTACAGATACAGACTTGTTGCCTCCGTTTTCCCCTAATAATTATGTTTTATGAACCAACTAACTATATGGCTAATCGCGATTAGATATTTGTACAGACCTTAAAAAGCTTGAATCAAAACCTTATAAATGTAAAATAGAAGATGGCTCAGATTCAATAAAAAGCGGGATAAGATGCTTTGAAAGTAGTACCAATTCACCTTCGTTTAAACTTAACAGAAACAAGTCTTCGTGTATTTTATTATTAAAGTACTTTTGTTAAATAATTTTCTTTCAGTTGTTCAAGTAAAGAATCTACAGGCCTGTTACGGATCATCTTGGAAGTTATCTATGAAGGTAAGTGAAACACAAAAGTTACATACCATTCAAACATGTAAGCAAATCATCAGTATTTCGTTTAATTTCGACACAGGCGAGTAATGTTTTTGGTTCGTTGCATCGTAAAAATATCCCTGTTGCCTTTACTTTTACTTAGGATTATATAAAACTACAGATCATTACAAATGTAAAAATTTGCGGAAACGATTATTCTTTATATTGTTGATACATAAAATTATTTGCTAATTTCAGTTTTTCAAATCAGGGCCTTACTGTGTGAATAGCATTGTTAAACTATTTTTTGTGCTTCCGAAATAGTACACATCATGTTTCGTGATCATGATGCGTACAAAAAGTTATCCGTTTTTGTACATTTTATAATAAAAGATGCTACCACCCTCGTTTCCTTTATACCTTTACTGAAGAAACAGATTTAGACGTGAATAAGCTTTTCGTTTGCAATTTATTCCAATATAGAAACAGATATAAGATGACGCGGCTTGAAGTAAATCTTTTGATACGGTGGAGTATGTTTTGACTTTTAATCTATTATTCACGAAATTTAGTTCAGTTTATAATTTTACTTTTCTTTGAAAGGATGAAAAAGTTTTACTCGTCTTTTTTAAATTTTATATGGAGTATATATAGGTAGTTATAGCTGTTGAATCAAATCGTTTTTCTTTTATTACTTACACAATAATATAACAGTGTGTGATTTTGTATGTGTCCGCGTGAATTCCAGATTTCATTAATTCCGGAAGGGGAAGCCACATTTACAAAATCGGAATCGGTAGTTGTTCCACGAGCCCGAAGATTTGTGCGAATAGATCAAAAGTTTTCCTTTGAGATTCCACTAAGGACCAAGTCACATTACCTGAATGACATTCAGGACAATTCTACGAGCGCAGAAAATATCCCAGACGTTCAGACAAAAAGAAAAGTGTTCCTAACGTTTGTGAAAAGGATTGAAAAGTAAGTAAAAAAAAGACCCTTTTCTAATATTTTTGGTCCTTTTATAGAAAAATACTCACAATGAATCTACTACAGTGTGTTGCTTTAGGTTATGAAAAGAGCTCAAGTTTTCCTTTTTGTAAAAATTCAGAGTAGTTTTCTAAAG
The DNA here is from genome assembly GCA_027744615.1 of Lepidocyrtus cf. nigrosetosus NNG-2020. Lineage (NCBI taxonomy): Eukaryota > Metazoa > Arthropoda > Collembola > Entomobryomorpha > Entomobryidae > Lepidocyrtus > Lepidocyrtus cf. nigrosetosus NNG-2020. The sequence continues at coordinate 9,810 of JAHZNK010000822.1, read as the reverse complement.
AATTAATAATTCCCTTTTTCTGGTTTGCAATATTCATGATTCCAAATTTCTGCTTAATTTTTTCAAAAAGCTGCATGCATAAAAAGCATTTTTCGTCAAGCAAACTGATTTTGGATACATTAGATTCACGCTAATCGATTTTCGATTAGGAATTAATCAAAAAATGTTTTTAAATCCAATTTTGAATGAACAAAATATTTTTGTTCACACGCTGCAGCTTGTATTCTCTATTGGTAATGAAATATGTGAATTTTGAAATTCAATGAAATCTTTTCTTAAACTTTTTAATATATACCTAATCGCTCTAATCGCTTTACAACCTTGTTATGTATATAAAATTTATTAGGGTAGTGTGCCAAGTTGTTGTTTATACATTAAATAGATAAACGTATAAGTTCTTTGCTAAAAGTACCCTTAAATACTTTATTGTAGTGTTTAGTAGTGATATTCATTCCAGTCATTGTTATAAATGATTCAATATTTACCTCCTAGCTGACGTTATCTGGTTCAGTGTGTGTGTCTGATGCGATGGATGTGTTCCATTTCCTCAGAGTATAATTTGAACAGCCTCCCGAATGACATAAATTGTTTTAATTTATAAAATATTCATGAGATGAGGTGGGAAAACAGTGGATAGAATGTGTTTTCAAGTTATCTTATATCCCTTTGCTACTCACTCACACCCGCTCAAATATTTTAGCAACCGGTTTACTGGAAATGGAACGCAGCAAAGTGAGAAAGATTACTACGGGGTACATGTGCAAAATATATTATTTGATTTGATATCTGAGTAATCAACACCTGGAATTGCCACAATCCTTATACAACCCAAGAAACTCAAATCCCAACTGAAAAGCATGAGCTTCTTCTGTAGCTTTGAAGTAATGGCTATTAGATTCCATAATAATTATGACTAGATGGCCACACACATTGCTTTGCTAAATTGTTAGTTGAGGGTAGGTCATCCTATATTAACGTGATAGAGTAAACCAGCATGGGAGCAAATCCAGATGAAGCAGTTAATTTCATTAAGCAAGTGAAGACTACACCATGCCACTACTCAATCTGAAAATCGGCAAATAGCTTTGGATGGATATATATACCAACCGATTATGGCAACAAAAAGATTGTTTCATCTAATTTATACATTCATATAATTATTCCTAATCTACTTTCTCTCTTTCAATTGCTGAATGTATTTTGCAATTTTCCGGATCATTTTGCTGCTGAGTAGTTCATAATGAGATGTATTCATTCTGTACCGCGTAGCAAATATACCTATAGAGATAAAAAAAAATGTAATCGTAGTAATGATAATATACCTTTTAGCCATCATTAGGTCTACAAAATTTCCTAGGCCTGTAGGTCTATTTCCGTTTTCCTTTCCATGTCCTGGTTTACCAAAAGAGGAATATCCTACTGGCAGAATATATTTCCTGCTTGGAATGGGTACTAGTGGGTGATGCAGGAATTAAAACTAAAACAATTTTAGCACTGTCTTTTGTCACCGTTTCTAGGAAAAAACTCTGCAAAGCAAGAATAGGTAGAATAAATTTCATCATCAGTTTTGTTCTTTTCACATCACAACCAAAATTAGTTCTTGTGTTCCTGTTTTAGTTTTCTAGGATGTAAAAAGAACAGATTTTTTGTTTTTACTAGCTTGAGCAGCTATTTAGAATGTTTTCTCATGGTTGCATAACTAAACACATAAATCCGGTTAATGTGTACCATCACCGCGTGTGGTCTATTGGATGTAGTAATTTACTCAACAAATAACAAAAAAGAGAATGTTATTGTCAAGTAGCTTTTTGTGTCCATCTTTGTTACTGCCACAATGTTGGTGATGCAAATTTTGAACTAGATTAGGTATTAAAAATATGACCCGTAGTAGATGGTTTCTGAGATTCGAAAAACTCCCAAAAGTTTCAATTTTAGTACTCTGTCCTAATTCAATTTGGTGTTTTTGGAAACTTTATCAAGTAAAAACAGAATGGAAACAAACGTAAATTATACACAATAGTAGAATTGGAGTAGTATGTACACAATATTAACCAATTTACCTGTCAATATGTGTTTATGGCTTGCATGATTTTCCTTATTGAATCCAATCTGAGTTCCTAGGGAAAACTCATAAAATTGGTTAATACTCATTTTCATCGTTATATATTATTGATTCAATGCAGACCGTTTAATACTGCAGTATAGATATGTGTCGCGAGACAATCAATCTTTGAATAAAAATGGGGACCCACCCAACCTTGCTCCAAAAAGCAGCCAATTTCTCTACATTATACCAGGATTAACTAGAAAATATACATATGAAAAAAAAACTAATTCTATTTGCTGCTAGCATCATCTTCATTCAATTTTGCTTTTGACAAAGAGTGCACACGAATCTAGAGCCTTTTTCCACACAAGACAATGGTATAAAAAGCCTAATAATAAGTGCTTTTCAATTTATAAGAATTCTCTTCATTTGAAAAGCAAAGTTCATAAAGTCATTTCGATGTAGCGTTCTTTTGTCTGCGAAGGTTTTATTGTATCTCTCGTATATATGAGTAAATTCTTATTTAAAATATTAAGTTTACAGTGGACATTATTGTAATACAGTATACGTAAAAGGGTTTAATAATGCCTGGTCAGAAAAAAAAGGTTTCAACAACTACATAGCAGTGGAAGAAAGTTACGCTGCGCTATTGCAGCTTCTATTATGACTTGAGATGTTGGCGATGATGATCAGCATCATCATGATGCAGATGTAGGATCGACCTCAGTTTGGAATGCTCTCGCAGTTGCTTCAAAGTCCATTAGTTTGGTTGCGTTTTTAGCCATGGTGGCTATCATAATAATAGTACGATTCTCCTTTCTCTTATTCTTGCCTTTCCTCCTGTACAACTAACCGCCACAATACAAGTAGCGTTTGTGAAGGACTCTCACGAGTATTTTGATAGTAAAGGCCGTATAGTCGCCAAGGACGTGCGATAATGATGGTATCTATTGAAGCACTTTTTGTTTAATTTTGCCCACGTTATTCACAACGCATTTTTGGAATTAATCATACTTGTGTATTTTTAATTTTGAGCTTATTATAATTGCAATTATACGTACACATATTTTTAAAAGGTTAATACATAGTAGTTTAACCAAGATCATATAATTGCCTCCACTATTTTCTACAATAAAAGCATCCATGTTTTTATTTATATCTGCTTTCGTAAACTCTTTTGAAAAATGCTTTGGTTTAAGTAGCAAAATAAGGAATGGGTTGACCAAAGTACTGTATTTTTGTTGTCATATAAAAAGGAACAAGGGGGAGACGTTTTTATTGTTGGAGAAAAAGGAAAAGCATCAAGATGGTGGTACAGAAACGAGTAGATTTTTAGGGAGTAAAGAAAAAGAGGGCAAATCCTAAAATTATATAAGATGCAAGTACCATTTCCAAGTAAAGAAGTCGAACAAACGTATCTAACAATGCCAGATAATATGGAACGGGAAACGCTTTTGCTTTCCTTTCATCCTTTCCCCTAAAATCTTTCAACTTCACAACTTCTCTGCTTTCGTTTATACGAGACGTGCATACGATGAAGCATAAATAGGAATATTTTTCTTTCATATAAAAAGTGCAGTTTGGAATTCAAGGAAGAGATTTGTATATGAATGTGAACACTCACTTTTTGGTAAAGTGTACAGATCTTTGAAATTGAGACAGCTACCCCTAAAAAGAAAGCGTTTCGTCTTCGATATGTTATGTAACTTTTTAAAAATTAGAGCAAAACAAACATGATGGAAATATTTATCTATAACCATCCAACATAGGTATATATATGTGTGTAAATTGAGATTCGTAAAACGGAAACTTGTTCTCTTTTCATTCATTTTTGTTGGAAGGTTGGTTCTGGTTCCGTTACAGGAAGCTGCAGATATGTACCAGAAAGATTTTTTTTTAAATCTCAACAATATAAATCTTTTTAAATCAAAGAAAGAGTTTGTATTTAAATCGTATCAACAAACAGTAGTAAATTGAAACCCAAACTAAGTTTTACCTTTTGTAAAACTGTTTCAAAACTTTACTTTGATGAAGAATCATGTATATGAATTTCACAACTAAATTCAGTTTTTGAAAAGTTGTACAAGTATTCATTAGAAGGGAAAAGCAGTCCAATGTTTGAAAATGAATCCTGGAATACATAGTAAAAGTAAAATTGGAATACTGTGTAGGTACTTGGTTGTGCATTGTTTGTACTAATAATAGGTTACATAATACTAGATGCATAATAAAGCATGTAATTTTTAGCATACACAGCTCTGGCATCCTGCTATAACCATAAGAGCTCGAGCAAACAATCTTAAACTTTGAAGTGAAATTCTATAAGCCATACATCTATCTGTTCAGCACCAAAAAGTTTCCACGCTGCCAAGCTCATCGTCAACAACTAAAGTTGCGTTGCTGAAGAACTTTTGTAAGTTCGGCCAGGTTCGTTCCTCGTTATTCACATCTGCTCTCATATCATTCCGTTCCACAGCATACATTCATACTCATAGGTACATAAAGTAAAAGGAAGGAAGTGTCCTAACTTATAGAAGCGTTCTTATACTCACTATATACCTTACAAGAGTGAATGTCTAAAGCACATTGAGAAATGATCCATATTCCGTGCATGTATAAGCGGAAAGTGAAAAGGAGAAAACGGAGAAAATAAAAACAGAAATATTTTTTAGCTTGGCTCTTTCTCCACTGCCCCTTACTACGATTGTTCTGCTCTGCTAAGTAACAGCGTATTATGGTTCCAACTTTGGTTCAAATTTATTTCAACGGCAGCACACACGTTCATATTGGCTGGTTGGTGGCACAGATCGACTTTACGCAGTATTATCCTTACCTTCGAGATATCCGATTGTGAATTTGGTTTTGTCGTGTAGTTTGTTACTGGGACATGCTGCTTTCTTGCTTGCTCATCCTCTTTCTCACACTGTCACTTATCTTGTCTCTTTTTCTAGAAACAAAAGTGGAATTGTTGCTGTAAAGCGATTTATTATAAACCCTATTTGAGCCCTACTTTGTCAAATTGAAGTAATAATAAGAGGAATCTCAAGACTTTTCCCCTTAAAGTGTATCATATTTATTCGCTATACCTCTTTCTTGAAAACCATCATATTATTTATGTATATTTTTAGGTATAAAAACTAATGATAAACGGCTATTAATTAAATGATCGAATAGTTTTTTGGGGTTATTAAATACCAAGAAACTCAAGAGATCCCTATCGCCTGTAGTAAACATATTCTAAACTCAATTGCTAAACAAAAGCCAAGAAAACGAAAAGTGATGTGCAAATAAATAAAACATGTGTGCCTAGTAAAAACCAAACAATAAAATCCAGAGTGCATTAACAACAACATCATCGTCAGTTAAAGATGCTGTTTGCACAATTTGTGAATAGCTTGGTTTTACTGTGAGGTTTTACTGCTTTCCCTGTTCATATGTAATTTTTTCACCATTCTCTTGGGGTCTCTATTTGAGGAAGCGAAACGTAAAGATGTATTGAATGTTGCTCTCATTTTTGTGCTTTGAAACGTTTCCCTTTCCAGTCAAGTCCAAAGAGGGAAAACATGCTATAAGAAACATGATAAGAGGAGAAAAGGTCTGTTCTGCTTGGACTCTGGAGAAAATATAAACGGAGCATCACCATACTTTCATGTGCTTATGAAAGTAGACATGAAATGTGCAGTCTTCTTTTTGCCTACCAAAACAAATCTAGAAAACCATTTCTTGATCGACATGAACCTCTCTTACGTGCGTTTTCTTATTTCATTCATTCTGTTCAAAAACGAGAATCTAGTCAGTCAGCCTGTCTGTCAGAGTGAGTACCCGGGAAACGTTCCATCTGATAAATGTGCAGAATTCTTTTACTTTTTATTACTTTTAGCTTCCACTTGTTTTTCTAAACATTCACAATTGTGAAAAAAAACAAATATTTTAAACCAGTTGTAGAATACAATTTATTTCTAAACTACTAGAACCTAAATTAAGCTTGGCGTTGAGTGAATTGAAAAGAGATAAATCGTGAGATTCCCGAGTCACGTTAATAATACTCGCTTTTCATCAAGTGGATCTTGTTGCGAAACAAAATAGTCGAACTGTCTGGATAAATTTGCGTAAGTCAATTAATTTTCTCTTATTCAGGTCTGACTATCCTTAATTGCGTTTGTTACATTGTTGGCTTATATTTAGTAGTATAGCCTCTTAAATGCAATTGTTTTTGCAATTTCATTCATTAAAATTGGTAAAATTGATGAAGAATACGGATATAAATTTTTTCTTTCTACTTTTATTTCATACGTTTCAAAGTAATAGGCACTTATCAACCAAATAGAAATAAAACCTTTTATATTATACGATCCGATTGAACGTTAACGCAACCGATTACTCCATTTTGAATGTTGCACAAGATTCCTGTAAGAATTGCTATTTTTTCTTATACCTTGTATTCCTATTTCGAAATGCTTCAGGTTTCCGAAATTGGAATATGGTTTTGCATCATTATTATTGTATTGGCAGCTGGTTCTCCATACTAGGGTTAGAGTTGTCCATTAAGATGGTCCCTGTCATGGTATCACAAAGAAAGATAGAATGGAAACATATTTGTACATCTAGTACTACACCAAATTGTGTATTGGCAAAGAAAAGTATGCATTTACTGATGTTGATTGTCATTTTATTTATTCACGTGAACTATACATTCCGTCTTTTTCCTCCATGACTTTTGCTGTTCTCTTTATTTCCTTCAGTTTATTTTGTTTTTGTGACGTCTGCATTATAAATGTAGGGATATATTTATTGCGCGGATAAATGTTGCATAGGTATAATGCGATCCTTGTAGCTTTCGTAATACAAGAAACAAAAGGAATCACAGTGTCGTCTAGTCTGCTTTCTCTCTATCTTTTATTATGATTATACATGTACGAACAACTCACAAAGGCAGTAACATTATTGTGCTAGCTGTAGCACTTTATTTTTTTTGGCAAACTGTCAATAATACTTGTATGTTACAGGCATATATTCAACATTACATATTATAAAATCATTGTTCTGTTCTGTGATTACTCCATCCCAAAGCATTTATGTAGCAACTCCGCTCTCAACTTTCACCATGGCCTGGAAAGTTCATCCAAACTGTGCCTCATCATTCTCTCACGTCACGCTTTTCATTATAATAATAATGAAAGTAGTAAAAGAAAGTAATGTGAGCGATGCGACGTTTAAATAAGAATGTAATTGTCAAAAGAGAGAATTGAGATAGAAGCAGTTAAACATTTTTTCTCGCAATGAGCTAACTATCTATCTACCGTATGCAAAATATGTAGATTCGATTAAAGACCTAATTCCAATGCATTGTGCTTGTCCAACTACCCATATGAAAATTAGGTAATAATCCGATCATGAACACCAGTCACTCATCCAGCTTGATACCTTTCTCCAGTTTATTCATGATGGTTGATGATGAATATCTGAAACTAGATAAGTTTGATTTCTTCAACTCCTTTCGTATGAGAAAAGGCATACGCCACAAAAAATTCAAGATTAACGAACTATATTTGCAAGGTTCAATTTCATCATAAAATGAAAGGAAATGGTTGTTGGAAACTATAGAATATCAAAGTCCAACTCTTAAACCTCATTACAACCAGAAACAGAAAAACCTTATATTTTATTATAAACCAATAAAATGCATTTTCTGGTAAATATCATACATTTTTGTGTTTAATATAGCAAGCTTTTTATGACTATCAATAATAATGCTGGAAAGCATTAACCAGCGAGTACCGACCAATATAATATGGTTCTTTTCGTTCTGCTTTATTTTCATCCTACACATTATTATTATTATTAGCCGCACGCTTTTGTTTGGATTTTGGTTTTAGTTCGTATTTACAGGTTTGTAAATAAAAATCTTTGTTCATACCTTATATCTTTGTAGTCCTTACATGAGCTGATTAACCACTAAACTCTACTGTTCTATTTAATGGTATTCCGATAACATCAAATATATAAAAATAGTCATATTTACAACTCTGCTCGGAAAAACCTATATATCTAGATAATAAGGAAATATAATTCATGTTCAATATTTCTTTTATGTAAAAGAAAATTCTTACATTAGGAAATATGAAATGCTAAAGATGTTCCTAATTTTGTAATAGCTTGTATTACTTTCACCGATGGTGGTGGGGCTACAGAGGTTGAACAAAGTTACGCCAAAATGTAATCAAATTATATATAAAAAGGTATACTACTCACAGCTACATCTGTTTATCTGAGTTTCTAGTTTGTAGCTCCCAAGTGGGCTTAGATGTATTAGACGATAATGATGTGTGTGAATGACAGACGGGCTTATGGCAATGTGAACGAGTGTTCACTTTGAGCATGTTTTATATAAAAATATATACAAAGTAGGAATATTTATTGTGCGTGTAGCTATTTGGAACTCATGTTTTTGTGAATCAGTCTTGGTGTTTAGTGCTTATCACGCTCATTAGGCAGTTGCTGGTCCGTAATTATTAATTTTTCTGTTAAATTAATATAGCGTCTGCCAGCGTATGTGTTGTAGTGGTAGCTTTGTCCCTTTTACTTTTGGGACTTGTAATTATAAGAATATGACATTATTATACAAAAAAAAACTAAAAAAGCCTGTTGACAAATTGGTACACATTGTAACAAAATTGTTTAATGAGGTTATGTTGTCGAGACTAATTACAACTTTCTTTTTTTATTAACAGGAAAACTACATTCCTTGGATGGATTACGTTGGATGTTCCGGAGAAAGAGGTATGATTACTCAATTTGATGTATTTTGCTTTCTAAATGAAAAGAATTATCAGAGTATCACTGAAATAATTAAATAATAATAAGAATGACAAAAAACTTTCTCTTGGGATAATTCATTACATCAAAGTATTGTAACAAAAAGCTGAATAGGCCAGACGGCTTTAAATAAATGTAGCTAACCACAAGTACGACCATCAACATATCTTCTCAAGTTGTACTTGTCGTCACTACAGGGAAAAGTAAACATCCTGTCATCACTCATTCAGTTTTTTCATACTCCCTTGAATTCTCCAATGTAATGTTTTCTGTATGTTTGCCATGTGCAAATGTAACATAACCTTTCTCTAATAAATACGGACGGATGGTCTCAAATCGTTCAATTTTCCAACCCTTTTATTTGGAAAGATACCCCATCCACAAAAAGAAATGTAAAAGCACATCCAACAACACCCAAAATAAACCAGTCAGCCAAAAAGAACCCTATTAGCCTAAGCCCTTCAATCAAATTCACGACACAGAACCCTCCTTTCATCTCCTTATAGCTATCTGCATAATGGTTTCATTTCTTTGAGAAGATACAAAAGGTAGTAATGGTCGATAAAATAAAATATTTTCTCTTTTAACCGTACTTTCACTTTTCCATTGACACATCTACCAAAACATGCTGGATTTATCTACTAAAGTTAAAGGTAGCATTTAAGCATAGTTGCTTATATAGTTACGTAGTTGGGAAAAGGTTTCTCAGGAACCCTAATAATAATCATCACTCTTTCATTTGTTGATTGAATCATGCGGCGTACAGCAAGACCATTTCAGCGGGTTAAAGAAACGATAGAGAATTTTAGGGAGTCTAGTCATATGGAAGAAGCATATATATGCAATCTGATGAGATTGTGTGAGGGGATGTACATATAGTTTGAGTTAACGCAGCATCATCATAATAATACTCATTTTGAAATCATCTTCAATGAAGAAAGTAGAGA
>JAHZNK010000821.1:0-14830 GCA_027744615.1 Lepidocyrtus cf. nigrosetosus NNG-2020 | reverse complement strand
CTAAAATTTGTCCATTTTTTTCTAAAAACAAGGTATTTTTATTTGGGCCCTCAATTAAAAATGCTTAATGATTTAGTCATGTATTTTTGTTCACAATCTCATCAAATATCATTGTATTGATTAAAACATATTTCTTGGCATTACATTCTCTGATAGTGATTTTATTCAAAAAATAAAAATGCGCTTTCGCGATTTTTGACAGGTCCCTGATTTTCAGTTAAAAAGTGACATTGTATTGTAGATTAAGCCACGGAACCGTCATATATTACTTAATTTTATTGAGTAGATGTTCAAAATAATGCTTAGTAAAGGCTTCATGTTTTACAACTATTCATCGGTTAAAAATCGAAACACATTGCGTAAGCCAGCCTCTAGAAAAATATTTTTTCTTAAAAAATTGATCGATGACGGCTTGTCTGTTTTTGGTAATAAAATTCAAACAACTGAATGCAAAAAGACGTTTGATGCAGCATGGGAAAGCCAACTGTTTTTAGACACTTAGGGTACAACACCAATTCCATTTTAAATATTTAAATCTAAAAAATATTAACCAGCATGGTACTGTTAAAACGAGAAAAGTATACGCTATTTAACGATATGCTATTTACAATAACCCGGCTTGGCGTTACAGAGATATCGTTCGTCAAAAGTGATCGTATTTCGAGGAAATGCACTACGTACATATTGAATGAATGCCAAAAAATAAACATTAAAATTTTAGAATGGCGAAAGGAGAGTGGTTTGATAGAAAGTGATTTTTGGTTACTAGAATATCATCAATTCATCGTCATCATAACTTGAGACTTCAAACAAAGGTTTTGCTTGCTTCATGGAACTCTGTTCTTTCCTGTTGTACATAAGTGCGGTGAGAATAAATCCAGAGAATTTCATAGAGAAAGCATACATATTTTACTACATTATTTCCCATAGCGGAATTAATACACCGTCTTGCTTTGAAGTCTTTCAGTTACAGTAAAGAAGAACGGAAGAATGCCAATATCTAATACATATGATGAAATGAGCGAATGAGATGATAAAAGAAAAGGGTTCCATTGTTAGAAAATCTAGACTGTAGCCCTACATGATATTTAGTATTTTTTGTATCTCTTTATTCCACTGATTTACTCAAAGGCTGAACCATTAAAAAAGGATTCATTCAGATTATGGTTTAAAAGTCAGGCGGTGTAGTAAAATTTTAAATCATTAAGTAACTTTATATTTAAGTGGTTTTATAAAAATGAACATTTCTATCAAATCATCGTCATTCATGGGAATATCCTCGAGTATTTTACAATAAAACAATCACTAATGCAAAGAAATCTGCACAATTGGAAACAATGCATGTTTCAAGATTAAAGCTCAATTGTTTGCTTTAACTCCCATCATCAGTCAATGAAGAGCTGACTTCTTTTTCCTTGTAATTTACAAGAATCGGTAAGTTATTGTTTCTTATAAACTTTTCAGTATTTCATAATGATTTTCTCATTGCAACTTTTTAATGCAACAAAATTGAAAAGACTTGAGAAGTTTTCTTGACAATGTAACATATCACATGACTTCAACTACTTTTCTCCTTCATCAAAGAAATTTTATTATTGTTTGTCTTTTTACTTTTGCAACTAGCCATGCTATTTTACTGCTTCGATTATTATTCCGAATTGTGAGAATGCATTTGATAATTTTATGGGCACGTCTGTCGACTGCTTTTCCTTTTCCTCTCGTCCAAAATGATTCTCTTCTTTTTCTTTGATTTTGATTACTTCCCCATAAAACATGTGCATTGCATTAGATAAGTAAATATATCGCACAGGAGGTAGTAAAAACGTTGAATAAAAAATCCACCTTATCAAAATTTCAACGCTCGAAGGATGATGATGATGCACTCATCATTTTTGTTAGTGACTGGCCCTACCTACCCAAAGGAATTTGTAAATCCCCTACTGAGTGAAAAGATCAAAATCTGAGTCAACAAGTATTTTAGATTTAATGCTAGATAGGCAGAGTAGAGGATTAAGTAAGCTTGTGCTGTTTTATGACGCTGATGTTGATGAGAAGGAAGGGAGTTTTGTGTCCATCTCCTCTTTAAACGTCATCACCACAGCATTATTACGGTACGTTGGAGGACACACGTTATTTTACAAAATCTGAAAACCTCATCTGCTACCAGGTCCTGTCATTATGCTTGTAAGTAGCAGCTAATAAGATAGGATAACATTCAGAGGTAATATATAAACGTTTTTCTAAGGCTAGCCACTATTATCGATTTTATGTTGGAGGTTGTCTCAGCACACGTTTTCAAGACACTTATTATAACAATGATAGTGACTGACAAACAAACAAACGTTGTATAATAGACTGCTTACTTATAATCCGAATCACATGTAAATATGAAAATCTTTCAATCAGAATATAAAACGAAATTATCTTAATTGATGGATGAATTATTATTCCTAATTTTCTATTACTATTACTACCTTTCCGGATATGATTGGCAATAGTAATTTAAATAAGTAGTGTACGAGTTCAATAAACTCAAAAAAATCATTATTTTGCAAATTCTTGTAAATTAATGCAGATAACAATTTGTTCTTTTTGATTTGAAGCAGTTCATGTGTATTTACAATAATGTACATTAGTAAGTATATAAGCACGTGGATTTTTTTATCTATTCACATTGAGCCCCAAATGAAAGATTGTCAACCATCACATTAATTTATTTAATAAAAATGTCATTAGAATTATTACCTTTCATTTTGAGATCTTATTAAAAACTCATCTAATGCAAAATTACTGTCACGTAAAGCCATAGGCAAATACTTTAATGAATTTGGCGTGAATTCTTTCGAAAAAATGAAAAGCGTACAAAAGCAAGTAAGGAAATGCGTAATATGAAACTAGCCTTGAGCACCAGTGTGAGACCACAACTAACAATATAAGAAAATGTCATTCTGGCCACGAAATCTTCATGAATAATCATTTTAGACTAGGAAAAAAAGAAAAAAAATCACATTTTTCTTTCATTTTCTTTTCCAGTTGTCATTTTACCCTACGGTTATATTATTCATTTTCTTTTTATTTTATGCATTATCTCCCACATCATTTTTTTCTCGGGAAACATGATATTACCTTTTCATTGCACCCATTTCATCTCCGTCCAACTTTAACTTCTCTCCCAAGCTCAATCCAACTTATCCAACCACAAAGAACGAACAGCATTTGCCACTAAAAGAAAGTTCATTTGAATGGAAAAAGAAAAAAAGGGAGCAAGGCCCAGACACGTAAAAAAACTTTCTTGCTAAAAAGTTAACTAGCTATCAAGCAATATGTCTTGTTGAGAGTTGAGAAAAGTGCGATCCTTCTTTTTTATTCTCAGTTCTCCCTCTCATGAAAAACTTTTAAAGTGGCCGTTCGCTCAATCTTTCTTTAGCTGACTCTCTGACTTTGCATTGTTTTTCCTCTGAACACTTTCGCTTCACTGCTGCTGAGGATGATTCAGCTTGAAATAAACCGATGCATCAGCAAAAATAAGAGAATTTCAAGTCCTCTCCTGTAAGATTTTACTAGCAAACATTATATAATTTTTCTAATAGTTTGTAAGGTCCAACGCTTAAATATAGGTATATCTTACGATAAAAATTGTAACAATCCTTTCATTCCACAACCATAACTCCATTTTTGTGACCCATCACAAGCACCACCTTCACCACGTAGAAAAAATCTTTAAAGACTTTTTAAATGAAGGTGCACTACCTGTCCAGTATCACAGATAAAAAGAAACGTTTTCCATGCTGCTGTTAATATTACCTTCTACTCTTCCAAGACTTAAGAAAAAAATGCAGCGTGTATTTTCTCTAAAAATATCCACCCAGTAAAACTAAACAAGGAATGTCAGAGCTTCTATTCTTTAGTATAAAAGAAAAGTTTTCTTTTTGTTGTGTAGAGATGTAGTGAAACAGGAGCAGTAACATTACAAAGGCAGGTAGAGGTTAAAGGGAATTGTACGTGCGGAAACAGTCAGGCGCCCTTGTATTCTCCTTCATTGTGTGTACAAATAATAAAAATATATAACGCAACACGTATATTCCTCAACCATGAAGCACCAGCCAGTTTTTTTACTGATAGCCTCTACGTAACTATTTTTGCAAGATTTCTTTTTCTTAGAATTTTCTTCTTTCCACTGTTCAAAGTTGGCTTATTTAGCGGAATGAAATTGTGAGTTGTGATAAGGTATGATGATATGTGTCTCTAGTGCGAATTGCTATATTGCTATTTATGTGTTTATTTAGGTATGCTATATTATCATTCTTTCGTTTTCTTCTTTTTGCTTACTTTGTTTTGGATTTTTCTCTTAATTTGCTTTCTTTCCAACAAGAAAAAAGCTTATGCCGTCCATTCTACTTCTGGTTTGTGTTTCTCGAAGAGTGTTTTTACCATCGCTGCCTTTCTCAACCATGTTTATTCCATCTTAATTTAAAAAAGAAGATTCATATTACTATTTTGTTAACGAACCTTGGTTTTTCTGACTTTCTGCCGACGAGGAAAGTAAGAATACGATGGGATCATGAGTGGAATTTCTAAAAGGAAGAAGAAGGGAAATAGAAAGAAAAAATAAGGAGGATGTCTACTTTTCTTTTATGGGAGAGTTAGCCCTATATTTGTTCTGTAAGAGGCGTAAATTATCTTGTCAACAAAGACAGGTAAGGAAACCGAAAGTGGTTAAACTTGCATTTTTCTCTTACACTCTTTTCGTATTTTCTCTCCTTTCCATTTCACTCCTGCTTAGTTTCCCCATTTATTTCCCCTCTTTTTTCTTCGTTTCTCCAAAAGACAGAGTGGAATAGGAAAGGTTGTATTCTGCTTCTTCAAGTTGTTTTGGTGTTGTTACTGTTCAACAATATTACATTTCGTACCTACTCTTCTTGACGTAAGTCTTGTGTAACCAGCAATAACAATGTATGTTCCTATCTTGTTAACATTTACATGTATCTGTTTAAAATATGTACAGGCTTCTTTTTCCTTCTCGTCTTCAATTGTTAGGTATCAAAAAGAAAGAAAGAAGAAAAGTAAAGAAGTCAGGAAAGAGCAGAAGACAACCAAAAAATTCTATCCATTTTCTCAAGTAAACTTTTCAGGTTCTCCCCCATTTTTACTGTTTGGCACGATAGTAAAAAAAGAAAACAGCTTTATTTGCACATCCATTACATTACCTAACATCGTTAACAACAAGAACGGGTGGAAAGAAGGAGCATTTTTATTTTATACGAACGTAATAATAGTTGTATATGTGATATTGACTTCGGGAGAAAGTCTAAGGATACAAAGAGAAGGTAAAGGTAAGTTATGTGAAGACATTTTATGGGAAAGAGTAGGGACAAAGTAAGATGTACTAAAAAGTAGGTAGAATACATCCCGCGACTACCTGACATTCACTAGGTTTGCCTTTTAGTTTCGATCGCTGCCTAATGTTATGGAAAGAAAAAAATGCAGTTTTATAGATGAAAACATGGTTCCCCGAAAGCGAAAGATTTCATATTTGGCAAAGAACTGCAGGCAAAGTTGATGCAAAAATGGTTTTATCCTTTGGTAAAGTAAATTACATATTATTGAACAAAATTGATGCAAACGACTGCCTGTAGATAACATGTTATACCTTTTCCGGTCTGACGCTTCGCTTTTTGAGGTTGAACAACATCCGAATACATACCTATATAGTTGTTTCCTACTTTAAATTATATCAGCGACTAACACAACTCCCTAGTTTTTTGGAAGTAGGAGCTTCACAGTAAAAATTGAAGAAATCTTATTTCTCGACTACAATCCAAAAAGAATTCTAATGTCTTGATGACTACCGTGATGCGAGTTCGTTTATATCAGCTGCGCTGTCCTACTTTAAATTTTGTAAAAACCGGAGCCTGTCGCTTTTTCTACCTTTTCTGTCCCATGTTCTTATATTACCGCTGTCGCTCTAACTCTAGAAAAAATGAATGTGAAAATGCTGGAGAGTCCCCGTAACCGTATTTACTTAAGCATAAAAAAGGAGCCAAGGTAAAAAAAAGGAAACCCCTGAGCATTTTCCAAGAATACCCATTTCATCTTTATAATTTCATTTTGTAGCAATAAGGAATCACTATACCTGCATTCTAAATTCTTCTCTCGCAAAAATAACTATCATTAAAGTAGATACTACTTTATGGATGCAACACGAGACTACCTTCTACACAAGTTTTGTTTCCTTCCTTAGACGGCCTAGTTTCAGACTTGGTTCACGTTTTCCCTTACTTTGTCTGATTTTTTTCCATGGCGTGATACTTTTTAGGTAGTGGAAAGTAAAGTAGGTCTAGAAAAATTTCAAATAACCATTTCCTTCCTTACTGAAATATTATAAAAAGAGATTACACTTCCCTTTCCTATGTCTTCAAATTTTTATACAGTTTCTCTGATGTTTGGAAAAGGGCGACCTATTCCTGTTTAGGAATTTGGACGGTCTTTCAGATTTTCATCTGGGAAAGTTTTTGCAGCTGAGAGATTTCGAAGAGCGTACTCGGAATGAATGAAAAGTGACGTTGTATAGGTAGCCTATTTTATGAATGAGCTTTTATTCTTCGTGTACATACCATAGTAGTATTATACCACAAGCAATATGTACCTTCAATTTAACAGAACGAGACGTTATTTAGGAAAAAAATAGTTTGATTCAAATTAATTAAAAGGTAATTAAGCCATGCACGTGTAAATAGGTACAATTGGTTGTTACAACACAAAACAACATTTATAACTTACTTTTGCCTTTGGTGCTTATCTTCGTAAGCACTACAGCTATACAATTATATAATATAAAAATATATTTACATTACGCAAGAGAATTTCTATATTTATGCAAGAAAATTGAAAGCGTTTCTTCTTAATCATTGTGAATTCATCTTGAGTGAAAATTATGCTTACCCTATATTCAAGTAAAAAGAAATCATAATATTTTATGAAGTATTTTATTCTTGCTTGTAATACATCTTTTATCTCATGTGGAGTGTGCAAAGCAGCGTATGCCCGGAAAAGAAATATCACGTAATAAAAAAGGGATTTTTATGCTCCACTGAAGGCAATGTATATGTCAAGAGAAAAGAAGGAAGTGTGAGACAAAAGGATTTATGCATGTGAATTGTGGGTGCGATAAAAAGGAAATACCCTTTTTACAGTAATAATAGCATTATCAGAGGATATGGTTAGAAAAGAACAGAGGGAAAAGGAATATGGCAATGACGGCCTTTCTTTTTGAGACAAAAAGCTTTCATCGTTATAAAAGAGAAAGAATGGTATAGGGCAACCACTATGCACTATATCACGAACGTCTTCAGGATTTTAGAAGAAAGGTAAGGCAAAATGAAAAGAAATAGATGTGGCATAAGAGGCAATACAATAATCATAATATTCCTCCCTTTTCATTCTTAATTTTGATAAGATCAGAATGAAATGGGAAACACAATAAGGAAAGGGTAACAATTTAACTGAAAGTGGTTGTATAATAATAGGTATAATTCTAGGGTTTCATTCTACAAATTAAAAAAAGAAAAGAATTGTCTTTAGAAAAGTGTGAAACTTACTTGGCTTATCCGCCTCGGAGATTTCGTCCCCTCTGCCTACACACTGGCCAAGAAGATCATTGCGGGTTCCAAGGAGGATCAATATAGAACCACAAAGAAGTGTGAAGGAGACACTCGCGCGGCCAAAAAAGTCGGATCTTAATGAGTGGCGATGATGATGATGATAAAAGTTATTTGGGAAGAGGGCAAACAGTCTTTTATAAGAACGCTCCCATCTTGAACCAGAAGAATGGGAATGATAAAGGGATGATGCACATTTGCTTTTATCATTACAAATACCTCTCGGTTTTCTTTTTATTCTTAAATTGGGAGAAGAAATCTTTGGAGTTCTTTTCACATTGTGAAGAGTAGTCTGATTGTGAGTTAAAGAAGGAGAAAGAGGTGGAGTAGTAGGGCCATTTGGACAGTTCCCAACGCAAACTTGGAGTGCTGGTCTTTGACCTTTCCTTTGGGGAATAGTATTTTTGCTACGTGTCCATACCGCTTCATCAGCACCATCATCACTATCAAAGAACAAGCTGAGATCGGGATCGTGGCGGTGATGATGATGTTGGTCCCTGTCGTCAGCATTGTTACCACCGCTGCAGTGTGATTCTAAGATTGTGTCACAATCGTTACCACTTTTCCCATTACTTAAAATGTTATAACCGCTGCCACTACTTCTTTCACCACCACCTTCATCATCATCACTATCTGGCTTGCCAGAAGTTCTAAAAGCATTTCTTTCACAATTCTGTATTGTATCTCCCGTCCATATTCTTTTTCTCTTTTTACCAACACTGCTGCTTTTGTATCGTGCCATATTTTCTCTTTATTGTGGCTAATTTCAGTTTCTTAAAAAGAATCTCACCAACTGCAAGACAAGACGGTTTTAGTGCACTAGAGGAAAATCCCACTTAAAACTTGCACAATTAAAGATTAAAGAATAAATTGGCTTTCTTTCTTATTGCAAAAGTTCACATTGTTCACAATTTAACCGTTCAGCACTGCAACTGTCCAATTTTTAATAAAAGTTGGAAAACCCATCATCTCTTTCATAATTATCCTTGTTTTTGTCAATCTTAATTAAAATTGTCACATTACTCACAAATAGCTATTTATTCTCTAGTTTTGACACTAGCATTATTGAAAAATTAAGAGCAGTTCTCCTAAATTCAATTAATGCTGAAACAAAAAAATCAACCCGAGCAAAAACCCGTTACAATTACTTTTTAAATAAAGTTGTTGATAAAGAGGGTTTTCTTTATGTCATCAACTTTATCTTTTTCGTTTTCACTACAGTGGTTACCTTATCGGGAAAAAGTTTTGGTATAAAAACGTCCATTTATTCTGTTGTCACACTAATCCTTTAGATTAAAGAAGAAACTATAGCCTTATAAGTATATAAAAACGTAGCAATAAATGAAAGAGTCACGTTAAGGTTTCCCGAGTCATAGATCTAATTGATTCCTTTGATTCTGCTTAATGAGCAGCTCATCCGGCATGTCATCATTCTTGTAGATCTGCTGCTCATCTCTTCCTTCTTGATAACTACGTTCACTACTGTTTTTGCTTCTACAGCAGCTTGTGCTTCATTTGTTTCCAAAAGATTTGGAAGTTGTGCCTCGTCTGTTGATGGTGCTTCTCCGTCTTTATTTCCAGGGAAGTTAATGAGACGATGGAAAGAAAGTGACATTGCTGATTATAGATAGTGGCGGTTGCTCAACTAGTTTCCCATCCTTAAAAATAACAGTTTAAGTTAGTTGGTGCATGCTATATGATTGTGATACACTTATTATGTCAAAATGAATAGAGGAAAATAAAAAATATCCATTTCTTTTCCTTCCTAGTTTCCTCTTGAAAAGTTCATTCATTTCGTGGTCTTTTAACCACAGTTTATCTTCGTAATATTTTCTTTATATAATCTTCACAGAATTGTGTACAATTGACAACTAATGTATATACCTAGAAACCTACTTTTTATTTATTACCGTCATTTTTCAATTGAGTTAACATATTTTGTGACATCAATGACAAAGCTTTCAGCTTTTGGTCAAAGGGTTCATGAAATTAAATCAAAATTTTATATCATCAACAATTTACAATAGAAAAACCAATGAAAAATCTATCTTGCATCTGATAATTACTTGTTTACGATAGCAATGGGATGGGATCATCCAACGTATTAATTTTAGGAGGGTACAAGAAATACTAAAAAAGCGTCGTATTAACGGTAATCGTTGCATTTTTACGACTTTATTCTTAGAAATAGAAATTAGAAAGGTTATAAGTACGTACCTGTTTTCTTCCATTTTATTCCCGATTACCCTTTCACTTGCTCTTGGAACAAGGAAGGGGCGGGTATAGCGCCAGTGATTACATAAAGAATGCTTAAACCATAACGCACAAAATGATCTTAAGTACAGTTTTAAATGCTACTTTTCTTCGCAATCACTGGTAAAGTCAAGTAAACACAGATATAAATGTACCTATGATGATGGGAATCATTTCTATAAGTAGATCTGTTGAATTAGCCAGCAAGCTTGCTGGCACACAGAAAGGAATAGTTTTATTATCAACGATATGTTTGCTATACTTTAGTATCATTGGCGTCATCAAAGAAGACCCATCAGCAGGAATCAAGAACAAGAGGGGATTGACAAGTTCTTTCTATTCTAAACATTTGCAGTTGGATAAACCACTGAAGATTGTCCACAAGGGAGATAATGTCCTCTTTTTTCCTGTATGTGATCCTGGAATACGAAGAAGTCAAGCAGTAATATTCAATTACTTTGAATAGGGAAAAATCGGAGAAAACCATTAAAGTGATGTGATGAGTAGAGAATGACGATGATAATGATGATGACAAGGGCTGTTACGAAGACATTTGATGGCAGTTAACTAGATCTTCAACTCATTCACCAGAAGTTGTCCTGCTTTTTTCTCTCTCTAAACAAACCGTTTTCAAACTAATGTAGCGAAAACACAGTACGTGTAAAAATTGTTGGATGATGTCTCATGTATGTGTTCTTTATATGAAATAATGATGAAGCATATGACTGGTGACGCATGAGATATATTTCACAGGAAGAACGGTTTGTTTCACTTATAGTTAGTTAGTTGCAGATCTTTTTTGCTTTTTTGGTTTTATCCGTAAAGTCCGTATTTCCTTTTTTATAACATCTAAAATTCTCATTCTATGGGGTTATAAATAAGTTTGAATTTCATAAGAGAAAAAATCCGTTTTTCTTTGGTCTCCTTCTGCTCATCCAAGAGAACATCAAATGACAATGGTTGAATGGCAATAATGACCAAGCTGACAAAAGTTTTTTCGTAATGTAGCTCCTGTGTGCTTCACTGGAAAAACTTACATTAGCAATTTAAGAAAGAGAATGACGACACCCTTCTTTCTCGTTTTCTCACTCACTCCTTCGTTGTTGTGGTGGATGGGGAAACAGTGTGGATATTGGATTCTGTTTAGAACCCAAGTAAAATAGAATAAATGTCGCCGTTACTGCTTTTTGGTGACTATATCGCCGCCATCATCAACATCATCATGATCTTGACAATCACTAACACCAGAAGCAGTGGAGGGAGCAGCAGGCAGTCACATCGGCCAGTTGAGAAAGAGAATAAGTAGCGGTCCTATGCAATGTAAGTGTTGTTCTAGGGTTGGTCAGCGAATCCATCTTCTCTCTATAATCCTTTTACGCCTGATTCAATCTAGAATGAGAAAAAAATAAAGCTATATAAAGAAACCAATAAATCTTTTCTCGGGGAGAAAGTAAGAGAGAAATGAAAATAAGAAAGGATCATTGCTAGCTGGAGAGCAATAGTCTTTCTGTAATCCCTGCTCACTATTACATTACTAGTTACACAGAGGTATATGGTTTGGCTTTGCAAAGATAGATTGTATTTTGTATCCCAAATTTTTTTCTTCGATGTAAGAATTGGTTTGCACAACTCGATTTTCTACAATATGGAAAGATATAAGTAAGAGCAATAAAACAAGATATCGCTTCATTGGTTCGTTTCCTTCGTAAAATGGTTAAAGAAGAGAAAGCGAAGGGAAAAATGTCTGACTACTTAAATGCATAATACATGCTGTTCCCTGTGCAATATTGTATTGTGTGTGTTGTATTCCAGAACTAAACTGAAGAGTTAATGGCTTTCTTAGGTACTCTCGTATGCATTTTTAGTTGTTAAAAGAAGTATGAGAATGCGTCTTTTTTCTCAGATTTTTTCCATTATTCACCCACTTTGTTCTTTACTTGCCTCAGTGGTTGCTTCACAATCGTCATCATCAACAACATTGATTTCTCAATAAATTTGGTTACATGTTATGCCACCGAATCTAAAGAACGAGAGTGTATCAACCGTCCAAATTGCATGGGTTGGAGTTTTCTAGTCAAAACTCCAAATCAGTATTATGGAGAAAAGGGACGATTAAGAAATTTAGTTATTCATTAAGTAGTTGTTTATAACGAGTCTGCATTATTCTTGCGAAATTCTCAACAACAACCAAAAGCTCTTTTGGTACAAATGTTTGGTTAAGGCTCTAGAAAATGTATACCTTTGGATCTAGGAACTTGATGACTCATATATAAATTTGTTCCGTGTTATAATTTGTGCGTATAAGTACAACCACTAATTACAAAGGATTGTTTGGAATGTCAGTTACACGCACTTTTAATTATAACATGGTGTTGCGAATGTGACGCTAATTTTAAGTTGCTCTAAATCCAGAAATAATGTTACTAATTAGTATTTTAAGACCAAACGCATTTATACCTATTTACATCAACACATTCTTCATTGAATATTGGTTTCATTGAAATTGGGTATTTTTTTTAGATAGTTGGCTTAATTCAACTTTGACATTTTAAGCCCTAAATAAATTTATATTAAAATTAACCAATTTTGAAAATCTAAAGCTTTGCAAATTTTACATAAACCCGCAAAAATTAATCCTTTTAAAGTATCGTTGGCGTTATACAGTTCATTGTGGGAATGAAACGCACCCAGTTAACGTTCTTAAAAAGAGAATGGCAAGTTCCACATGCAAATTTTTAATTAGCCCATATTAGCAAGTTTTCCTTATTTTCTTAAGTCTTACTCTCCAAAAGCCATAGCAGAGCGACGAGTTAGACAGAAGCCTTTCTTTTCTAGAAAGAAAGCAGAAAAAAGTAAACTTTTCTTTTCCAATTACCTCGCAGTATATTATTCCTCCCTCCTCTCCCTTTCCAAGTATTTTTGTATGTTTTTCTATTCTTTCGATATGGCTTAGTTTTTAGAACGTGCATGACTTACGTTTTTGTTAATTTAATATACATGGAAAGCAGAAGCCGTTTTAAACTCTACAAAATACCGAAAAAATTCATAATTTGCCATTCTTTTTACATTGTCGCCGGATATAACAAAGACCGTTAGGGGCAGGGTGTGCATATAAAAAGGAAAAATAAAAGCTGTCTTATTGCATCATATATATTCAAATTCCGTTGGGCTTGGCTTTCGGTAAAACCACGTGGGAAGAATAATATCAGAACTTTCATATTTTAACCTATACACTTCTTTTGTACAAATTTTGAAGGCGAAATATTACAAGAAAGGAAAAAACTAGTTTTCTCCTAATATAATTACGTAGTATTAGGTATGTATGAAAAACTACCGCATATTTCTGCATTAAGATTACACAGCTTTCTTTTCTCTAGTAGGTATTAAAGTTTACATTTAAAAAATTCTACGTCTCAAATACAAAATTACTAGTTTCTCGCTGCCGTTTTTTTAAATAAAGAACAATGCGTTGCATGTTATCGGTGTTCCATTAATATTTCACAATAGCAAAAAATGAAGGCCAAACAAGCATCGAGCCAAAATGTGAAGCTTTTTTTGAATTGCAGACGTGCCTTTTGCGTCATATACACATATATTGTTGATCTTCCCATTTCATAATAGTTCCTAGAAAACCTTAGAAAATTCTTTTATTGCAACAGCAGTAGTGCAATTACATACCTCACTTTTTAAATATGGATTTTTATACTTCCTCTTTTTGTATCTCATGTAATAAAACTCTTTGCATATTTTAAAGTATATTTACATAATAATAGATACGCAGGCATTATAATACCTGCAATATACTACTTTTTTACTTCTTTGTTTTGGCGGCGTACTTCTGGCCTCATTTTCATGTCTGCCACTAGTAAACTACTTTGAAAAGATATTGAGCTGTTCCTACCCTTTGCCCTCAATTTCTGGAAGATGTGTGTGTTTGTTTTGTTGCACAAACACAACGCTCTACTTGTTCTTTTCGGCAAACATTTTCTCACTTTTTTTACTTATCTTTCGTTTAAAAAGTTCATTCGACTAAACTAGGGGTTAAATAATCAACCTACAAAACCTTATACGTCAGTGTCAGTGAAGGCTTCCTGAAACAAGAAAAAGGACACGAAACGTGAAATTATGGAACAGGAAAAAACTTAACAAATAATACATTTCGTTAGATTGGTTTCTCCTCGTTATTTCTGGAATTTTAAATTGATCTGAAATGGATTTTGGTTAAATGGTACAAGACATATTTTCTTTTAGATTTTAAAGACTTATATGCCGAAGGAAATTGGGGCAATATAATGACAAAGCCATTGCAGACACAGGAGGTGTGTGTGAGAGAATGAGATCTGTGGTTGAGATAAAGTTCACTTTCCATTTCATAATTTTTATGCTAAACAGAAAAGAAATGTGCCATGTGCAGACAATGCAATTGAAACAGAAGCTTGGAATAGGAAAAGTCTAATACTTTAGTCTACAATTTTCTAATTCCATCATAATTTTTGTTGCTCAGCTTTTTTCTCAAGTGGTTGTCTCTAACTGTTGTATTAAAACAATGAAAGCGATTGGTGTACGACTTTTGTCAATATTTACCCACGGAAAATGTTTAGTGAAGTGAAAAAATTGTCAAGCCTTATATATATTCAAGAGTATTAAAAAGTATTACGACTAGTTATGTCCAGAACAGATGATTTTATTACTCGTTCTAGATTATTAGAGTATTAGAATATTCACGCATTTTAATAGTTTTTTCTCGTAGCATCGACAACTTTTTCACTAGATCATTAGGTAAATGATGGAAAAAACCGAGTTGTATAGAAAAAAGACTTTTATACAAACTAATACTAAATTGGCTCAAAGTTAAAGCTTAAAACTAGTTTTTTCGCTTTATTGATCGACCTCACTTTTTCTATAACGCACTTTAATAG
>JAHZNK010000820.1:0-11052 GCA_027744615.1 Lepidocyrtus cf. nigrosetosus NNG-2020 | reverse complement strand
AAGAGTTTAGCTGTTCTTTCTCTGACTTGGTGGTGGCTCTTGGCTTTTCTCTTTTTACAGAAGAGGATGAAATACTGCTTTGGTCTTCTTGTATTCCTGTCATGCTTTTCCGCTAAAAAGTTAGCCGAGTTTGGCCAAGAGCTCAAGAAAACAACGTAGAAAGTTTTCTCCTCTTTAAAAATATATTTCTGTATTTGTATTGCATATTATGTATACGGAATATAAATGCATATAGATAGTAGGTTTATTTTTGCTGTCTCCTTTTCTTGTTCTGTATTTTGTGCTCCTGCCGATCGGTATATTAAGAGAGAAACTGAAAAATGAAAGTATCATCGTTCTCGATAAAACTCAACCCTATAGAGTACATATAAGATTGTATATGTATTTTGGTTGGCTACATATATATTGCACTTTCCATTTTCACTGGCTAGCTTCAAGCAATAAACTATCATCATGTGTTTAGAAAGAGAGGGTGAGAAAGTGAGAGTTCTTCTTTTGAGTGAGTAGTCAATCCGCAGACAAAAATATGTGATCTTTGAGAAGAAAGAAAAGAAGAGTTTTCCAAATACGTGTAATGGTTTGTAAATGATGCAAAACTGAGCCGTTTTATGACGGGCCAGTGCGAATGATATTTTATGATCATCGAGGCGTTAGTGCGTACACAGCTTGAAATAATATAATATTTCATTACTGTAATGATAATAATCTATGTAAATATACATAATAGTGAAAGGTAACAGGTTTTGCATTTATTACATTATCAAAGGATTAACACATAAAAAATAAAAAAATAATTTTATCTTCACGTATCATTGTTGACATTTTATGGACAGGTCACATTACTCATGAACTCCTTTTGACATTTTCCTTTACGAATCCATTTAAATTTAACTTTATCAAATTAGGAAGAAAAAGGGAAATAAAGAGATATTAGACTGTTTTGAAACAACCTAAAACATAGCCACAATAATAAATGATAACGAGGGATAGCTTCTATTATTATTATCTCGGCCCTCCTCTTACTTTCGTCTTATGCTTGAAAAACCTTCCTTGACTTTAGACCAAAGAAAGTCCAACCAAAGTGGAACTTGTTTTTGTTGAAAGGATTAAGAAGAAGGTTGGGGCACAAAGCCAGAAAGTAGGGATTGAAATAAAATGAAACCAGCATGGTAAATTCACACAGGAATGAAAAGGATACCTTGTTCGTCCATTTAATTAAATTAAAGAAAACGATCTCATAAGATGATATGACCGGTTGTTTCCTATTTACTTCTTAAACAGGATGATATTCCACGAAGAAAATAATCCTTCCGAGATTTTCTCCATTTAATAAGATTTCCCTCTTTTGGGTATAGAAAATACACACAAAGCAATAATTGTTTAAACCCTTTTGTAATAAATCAAAAATATTCCTTTTCTTCTCTAAACAACTTCTGAAAGAACGGATTTAATCATTACATTTGTTAATGCCATACAAGACCAGTGTAACGGAAAGCAATAAAGAAGGGCCAGCTCCAATAAAGTGATGATGATGATATTGTTCACTGTTTTCACGTCATTGTATATAATCGAGGGAATCTAACTAAGCCCTTTTGTTACGTTCTTGCTGATAATTTCTCGGCGAGATTATTAGTAAATTCAGGTCAGTAAAAAGGATGAAATAGGTAACTTTCTTGTTTCTTTCTTAAAGCTTAATTACCGGGGAAAATAAGGGATCGTTTATGTTTGGCATTTTCTATGTAATTCTGTTTTCAACAAAAGACTGGAAGCCGGTGCCAAAGCTGTTTTATTGTAATCCTTAAATATTATTTTAAACAAAGAAAAGCAATACCTTAATCATTTAAACATAATAGTACAATAGTACTATTATCATGTCAGTTTTCATCTTCATTCTTTTAGAAGGCATTAGAACTAAGAAGATTATTGCTACTTTGTTTTTAAAATGTCAAAATTTACTGAAGTACGATAGCCCAAAATGACATTATCTTCTGTTTAGCAAGTAAAGACGTAAATTGTGAATGTCAAGCTGTGCTGTGAGGTCGCGTCTTATTCCTTTAAAGAAAATGACATTTAACGAATGACATTGTAGCAAAGAAGAGACTGCGCTACCGTTGATGATGTGGCAATGGTGGTGTAGCGGCAGCGGTATAACATTCTTTACTTTAATCTTTTCTTGTCCTTAAATGTCATCTTGGAGAAAAACTTGAATACATTTTTCGTTTAACAATCTAGTACCAAAGCTAAACTTTTTAAATTTTAGATGAATATCAGTTGAGAGCAGCGTGGCATTTTCCATTAGGCTAACATGACGGTTTTAATAACATTGTTAAAATTATTTGATTTTATTAACAAGAGTTAACATAATTAGAGCGCTAATTGAGTCGAGAAAATGCCAAGGATTATCCAACATTTTGCATGAAATAATAATAATAATGTGAATGCACACGGTTTATTGTAGTTCCTTTTAGTCTTCACCGCACTGCGTGCATTCCTTTTGATGATGCAGATTTAACGGCGCCACTTGTTTCAAACAATGATTTCTAAATGAGCACAAAATGAAAATTTTCTCCATTTTACGAAATTCATTATTACCAAAGCAGAAGACGAGATATCCAAAAATCCATTAAAAGTAAGCAGGGAGGTGAGCTTTTGTACATAAATGCATTGCATCAGTGACTATATACGCTCTTGTTTTGGCGCACCAGCAGCACCTCTTTCAACCCCTTTTACTATTATCACCTTATTCCATTTACTTTCCAAAAAATAGAAGTTTCCTATTGTCTTTGTTCCCTCTTTTGTTTTCCTCCAATGAAGCCTGAAGAAGCTTTTATAACATTTCAGAGAATAAGCACAAAATAAAATGATGATTGTGAAGATGACATTTATTAGCAATAATAAATGCTCCTATCAGCATTGTCATCGCCATCATCAACGTTATTGCATCAGGGAACAACAACAACCCTTCTCCGAATAAAAATTAAAACATGCATCAAAAGTATACTTTTTAAAAACATTTTTATTCACCTTTCACTCCAAATCCTTTTTGTTTCCTTTTTTCACTATTCCACTCACCCATGCGTGTCCCAAACAGCAGAAACCAAAAATACGGTTAAGTAGTAAAAATGTATTAAATGTAATAATGCTAATGCATCGAGGGAAAGTGGAGGAACATGAAAGAATCGGCACACTTTTTCCTTTACTATTCAAAAAGGAGATTCGACTTGGATGCAACACTGAAAAATAATGTTTTATCTAATAAAAAGTAGTGCTGCTTCTTGATGGATGATGTCTAGAACAAAAGACATGTTCAGTTCAGAATCTGATGATGAGGGTGGCTCACTTCCTACTTGCTTTCTACCTTCGTATTACCATCATTTCCATTGCCACCCTCCTTCCTACTTTTCCTTCATCACCTTTTTACCTATCCATCCATCTCTCCATTTCATCCCAGTTTGCCCATTTTTCATAAATAACAACGAAAAATCGAACAAACGACAAGGAGCACAGCATACATAAATGCATTCTTTTTTTCCTCCTTGAAAAAATGTATTGTTCCTGTCTTTTCCTTTCTCTTATTGTGAAAAGCATAGGGTTAGTAGATCTATTTAGTTTTTTCTGCCTTTCCTGTGTTGCAACAAAAAAGTTACAAAAAATGTAGGGGAAAGTAGAAGAACTATGATGGTATGGCATAAAAGTAAAACGAATACTGCCATAATGTTTCCTTTTTATTAAAACAAGGAAAATAGAAGAAAAGAAAAATGAGTGTATTATTCCAATATGCACTTTAAGTGATAACGATGCTGATGATGAGGATGACGATAATGTTACTACAATGTCATGCCACCTTCTTTAATTCAAGCAAAAGTATAAATATTTAGGCTACCCGTCAACAAAATGCTTCTTAAAAAGGTACTACACAAAACATTATAGCTCTTCTTTCACCACATTCCTTTCCATTTTTTCCCTGTTTTACCACCGCGTTTTCACCTTACAAAAAGTGCATTATCATATTTGAATAGGTAAGGGAGGAAAGAAAATGTAGTTTCCAAAGTGTTACTACTATAGTTTGTAGAATGATGGGGTGATCTAATGTATACTAATGTAGTCTTGTCGTATTCAAAATTAACCTTCCTACAAAATTCATGGGTTTTTCTTGTCCCTCTGGATTGGATACATGTTCAAATTCAAAAAGGAAGGACTTTATTCATCAATCTTTTAAGAGGAAAAATGGTAAAAAATGAAATAATCATATAGAATCGTGATAAAGCATAATAATATGACGAAAAGAGTTTATTTGTTTGAGGCAGTTGCATCAAATTCTAGATGATTTAGTTTACATTACAGAATTAAAACAAATAAACACAATCTTTATTACTTTTGGTAAATATTTGCTTTTTATTTCTTCCAAAGTTCATTAACTTTTACTACTCGAAACATTTGTTTGCAGATGATGTTGCTGGGTGGAGCTTTCCTAATTATGATGATGAAGATAAGGACAACGATGCACCAGAGAAAAACCTTTGGATTAAATGTTTTACTGAAGAATGGGGAAATTACATAATTTGAAAATCAACCAGCTTATTTTTCTTTTCTTGTAGCGGTCAGTAGCCCCGCTGACTGCATTACCGATGATAATTGAGGGGGCAATGCAGCAGCAGTGTTCAAGTTACATAAAATAAATAGATCTGAATAGATTATTTATTATTATGTAATCCTTTACTAAACGTATTTTTTCTTGTTTCCTACTCGCACACTTTACGTGAATATTAGCTTCATATAAGCTTTTTTTTGCTTCCAATCCACACCACCATAATATTCATCATCATCAATACATGAAACAAACTAAGCCACCCTCTCTCAACCAAATCAATTCATCATGGAATCAACACGCACGCACAAATAAATCCATCCATCATAATAATAGCAGATATACTTCATGTATGAATAAAGCCATCGAACACAAAAAAAATTCCCCGTTTCATCTTTTTTCCAAGTTCATTGAGTATAGAAATGCTTACTTATTTGCTACCCAGTCTGATTTTTCCCTTTTTTCTTCTTTCTTGAACAATATGTTGGAAACTACCACTCACAATTCAAAAAATCATATAATCAGTTGGGGTATTGGAAGATGGAAAAATATGAAAGAGAGAGCAAAAATTTGAAGGCTACTTGACTTTTCCCTCACTCTCCTCTCCATCACCCAATCTCCATTGTTCTCAATCAAAAGACCATAAAGGAGAGTAAAAATCCTACTTAACGTGATGGATTCTATTCACTCAATGTCGATATGTCAATTGCTGAATATGCATTGCTAAAATCTTTAAGTGTACTATTTTTGGACAGCCTATAAAAACCAAGCATAAACGAAAATGATCGGCAAAAAGGAAAAGAAAAATGCTACTTTTATCACCACACCACTTATGTAATTTTGCCAGAAAAAGAGTCATATCGTGATCACTCCTTCTCATATTCTTGACAAAACTATTGCCTAAGCAGTAAGAAAAAAGTTAAGTATGAAGTAGAACACTTCAAGTACCATCATTACTAGTTCCTTTTTTTATTTTATTAATCCGTAATTTTCTTTTTATTTCGATTTTTTATTTCACCTTATAATATGTACAATATGACATTCATTCCTTAATTTTTTCATTCATAGCTTCCGTTAAAGTTAACCCAAAAATGCCGTCTGACATCGTCATCATCACCATCACCAGGACATGTCGACCACCAATTTGGTACGTGACTTATTATTTCTCCCGGTATCATCTAACATGGTAGCATATAACGTACGGGTTTTTCAAGAGAGCTGCAAGACTTGCAGAAGATTCTTTCCACAAACTCCTCATCTTTCCGTTTTTTTGTCTCATTCTGCTTGTCCTCGCCCACTTCAAAAGAATAAAGAAAAGGATAAGTACTCCATTCGCCATAAATTTATTATCCCAACTAGTAGAAAAAAGAACTCTTCCACAATTACATAATTCGGGAAATATTATTCCAATGTCATCCGCCACCACTTATTTTTCTTTTTTATACGTTTCCTCTACTTTAATATCTACTTCAGTTTCACATTTTTTTGTCCCAACAACAGCAGCAGCAGTTTTTCTTTCCTGTATGGACTACAAAAGTAAGTATAAAGCCACCTCTTCTCTCATGAATAGAATAATAAGATGATGATAATATGTTACAGCGCTGCTGTATTAAATTACTAGAATATAAAAGGAAATACCTACATATTATAACAGTCATGAGATGGTAATAAAGTAAAAAACGCAGTTTTTGTTTTCCTATTGTTGAAAGAAAGTTCCCTTTTTTATTCTTGGTATTTTTATATACCTACTTCCTTTTCCGCTTGCTTGACTCTTCCAGTAGTGTGAGATAAAAAGAAAAAAAAAGAAACAATAATATAATAAATATGATATTTTTCTCTTTCATTTTTTACTTTTTACTTCCCTTTCATATTATCCCCCTTTTTAAGAAAAAAGAAGTATGAACGTGAGTTTGGAGGGTTTTTTTGGAGTGTAGAGAAATGAGAGGATTACAGGAATAAGAAAAGGTTGACTTTGCACTTCTTTCCATTCATATTCCCATACCTCCTTAAAAATTACAAATGGAAAAAGCTTCCCTTTCAATTGCTGTTTTCTGTATAAGCGTTTCCATTTCTTTTTAAGATGACGTTTTGTTTGCTGCATTTTGGTTTAAAAAATAACAAAACAGAAACTGTTTAGTGGATGTGGCTCATTGCAAGAAAACGCATTTCTTTGTACTTTTTTGTGCGTTGGAGACATGCATTATGTAATATCATTTTACTCCCTTGCTTTCATTTCCTCTCTTTTTCAGCAAACCATTATTTTTGTCCCATCATCATCATCGTCGTCATTCCCCTTTGAATTGTTAAAACGAGAAACAAAAAAGTGTATAATTGAAAGGAAAGACACTGAATTTTTTAGACTTACAAACTGCAACTTATAAAAACGATAAACAAGTGCATTTTTATCCTTTTATTATTTAGGTTTGGTAAACTATACACTTTGTTTAAATTCTTTCGTCATTGTTTTATTGAAGTGGTTCATTAAAAAAGTAATAATAACAATGCCAGACCTCTTTAAAACCTTGTAAAAATACAAAGAGTAGGGAAATGCATTTTCTTATGGGGAAAGTGCGTGGGCGGAGTAGCAAAATTGACGCTATTGTAGAAATTATTATGACGATTGGAATAACAAAAAGATGGTGATTGTGGCAACTCCAATGTCAATAATCAGAGGGAGAAATACCTGTAATCAAACAAACTAAAAAGGCAATATTTCACATTTTCACGTTTTCTCATTCTTCCCCCATTTTATGACATTCCTTTCATCTTCCCAATTTTATCAACATTTTTTTTGCTGCAAAATATTGTTCGACCAAGCTACGCACGAAACATCATGTGTGAGGAGAAAGCATTTTAGAAAGAAACGTGAAAGCGAAAAAATGAAACATTGTCGTCCTTTTGCTCTTTCTTGTTCACAAGCAACATGCAAAGCCACCTTGAATTTTCTCCTGTGAAGGTGGCAAAAAATGAATAAAGAGGTGGTAGTATATGATTTTGTATTATTTTGGGCTTATTACACATGTTATTATTGTGTTAGCACGGTGTCCCCTTCGTCAGTACTGCTTCCTCACATTGAAAAATATTCTTTTGTTGAAAGCTTTCACACAAAGAAAGACGAAGGAAGCCATATATAAAAAGAAGCCAAATAATGCAGTCCAAACAAGAAAACTTTTTTTGCGCGAGAGAAGGAGCGAAAAAAGTAGGAGAAAGCTGTGTTGATGATCATCATTATGGTAGACCTACTTTAAGGTAAATACAGCATAAAGAGCTATATATTTATTAATATATTTTTGGTAGTTTATGTAAGTTTTCAAGTCTTATCAGTGGTATGGGAAGGCCTCATCAGTCAACTTGTCTTAAGAGCTTTACCTTTTATTTGCTTTGTGAAGTGCTTCTTCGCTTTTCTAACAATGCTGATGATGAATGAGCACATGCTTTCTAGGTTATATTTTTTGCTTTATATATACTGTAGAAATCAAGGAGTTTCGACCATGGTGAAAAGAAAGAAAAGGTAAAAAGGATAACAGCAATGACTAGTAATAATAAAAGACAATATTAAATGTATTTACAGTGTTCCAGAGGGTTCCAATAATCAAAAAGCGTTTTCTCCTAGCTCAAATATTTATTAACTCAAACACTCTCACATTGTTCAATAAGCCTGTGTTTGTGCTTTGTTGTTGACAGGCACCTGATTGTAACTGTAATTAGGTGCTGGATGGGAAGTGTTCGAGTGTTTGTCGCCTTCTTTTTAAAACTATGATGCAATATGCAATCGGTCAGGCCCTCTACTTTGGTGACTTGCCTTCTTAACTATATAAAAATATTTAACAGGAAGAACTAGAGAGGAGGGAAGGTGTTGAAACCGGTGACAGGCATTAAGTCAATACTGAAAGAGTTACAAATGACAGGAAGGCAGGTGAGATGGGGAGACAATGACAGTATCTAATCTAATAACAAGCTACTTAATGAGAGAAAAGGAACAAATATGTAAAGTGAAGTGAATATTTTCTTGAAGAAAGGTACATCCTTGTTTATCGTAAGTCAATAAATTATATGGATTTTGAACATTATGGAAAAGAACGGCAAACAATGCAAACGGGAACAAACAATTTTATGATGTTGATTTGAAAATTAATGTTGTACTTGATATTGATGATAATGTATGAAGAGTCAAGTTAATTAAAAATGGCTAAATTGATTATCTATTCAACTTTATTACTTTCCTGTGAATTGTTACAGTTGTTTACTCATGCCCTGCCCTTGGTAGCTTTTTATGGTTTATTTCACCTTGATTCAAAGTTTTTTAAAAAATTAGCAACTACATGTACCTAAAAGGTTTACGCAAAAGATTTTTTGACGCATTTCCTTTTCGAAACATACACTTACAGGTACTCTAATGTAAAATCTGTCTACTTAATCCTTATTCTTTACCAAATTACAAAATAGTTTCTTTGATCTTTAATTTTTCAGTAAAGTAAATCACTACAAGAAAATAAATTTTATTTTCTAAAAAGCATATTTGTAGTTTAGTGCAAAGCTATTTATTATCAACTAAAGAGCGGGAGATTGTCATAATTTATAATGTTCATAGTCTTGCATTATGCTTCTTTTCTATTGTTACATTTTACTTTCTTTGTGCATTTCATTCTTTCAGGTGAATCTTCAAAAAGCTGTACATTTTCAAACAAAAAGAAAAACTACTTTTTGTTGCGATATATGAAAGCTGATGATTAAATGTGACGGGGAAAATGTGCAAACAACGCAATGGCAGAAACAGCGATGGTGACATGTAGCAAGTTCCAAGGTTAAGCATTTTCTAGCTCAGGTAGATGTGGTTTTGAATTGTGTAAAAAACAATTTTATAAATGCCCAGGCCCAGACAATCTAATAGTTTTTTCTTATATTTCGTCTCTTCAACCGCAGAACAAAAGACGGAACGAAAAGTTTTTAGAAAGAAACGTTTATCATTTCTTTTATTTTCCACCTTTTACAATTCTACAAAGTTTTTTTTGCGCAGCGGATGAGAAAGGAAAGCTGGGTAAAACTAGAGATGGAACATCATCCGTATAGGTATAACTATATAATGTTCGTTAATGGTCTACATTAGAGTTGTTTGTTGTGGTGCAATGCAGCAAGTGATCAAGTTTAGACTTTTAAAACCATTCCTACCCCCATGAATGTCACCGAATCCTCCTCAAAACTGTCAGTCATTCTTTTCAAGAGAAAAAGATGGGATTCATACATACAGGGTGGGTGGTGGAATTTCGGATAAAATGCGTACTAAACTTGTCGTCCATCATTAATTATTCACTTTCATTGTGGTTTGGGAGTCGAATGTCCATCTGCACAAAACTGGAAAAAAGATTTTAATAAAAAACAAGAAAAAGGAAAGAAGAAATATAGAAAGTTGAATGTTTTTTGCTTGGAAAGATGCTGAGTTTTATTTTTATATGCACGTGTGTATGGAAATTGAATTGTAGAAATAATTCACAGAAAATGCTTATAAGCCTGAAAACCGCAGTAGTGGTGGTAGGTAACCTTCTTAAATTTTTAAGTTTGTCTCATGGTCTTGCACATAAAATGCAACGATATACTTTTTTCTCTTTGCAATGATATTTTCAAAAAGATGGAACAGGTTATCTTTTACTGAAAACGCACCGCTATTTGAATGTGGTCGACACAGCCGCCGCCGCAATTCCTAAGAGCATAACACGAATCCATTATTTCATTCCTTTCCCCAGCTAGTTCCCTTTAGTTCTTAACATAGTCAAGCTGAAAAAGTAATCAAATCAGCGCTTTTCTCCATTCCTAAAGTCTTTTTAATCCAATTTAAATCAATCAGACTAAAAAACTGTTTGTAATCCGATTATGCAATACTTTTGCTCTACCTTTGATAAATACACTTGTGCAGGACGATTTCACAAATTAGTAGTCACTCTATGAATCGAAATTATTGCTGTCAATTAATGAAAGCTCTTACAAAAAGGAATATTATTATTCCTCCTTTAAATATGAAAACTCATAAATGCCTCAACGCAATATCCAACCCCGTCTTCATTTCTAAGCCACCGACAACTTTTCGTCGTCATCATTATCATCATTAACCCAGTTAAAGAGGCAAACGACTCTAAATGAGATAATAAAAGTCATCATCACAGCATAACCATTTTCATTATGCCAAAGTTTACAGCGTGTCCTCCTCCTCTTCTTCCCCGGATTGTGGTTTGGAGGAGGAGTGGAATCAAAGCAATATTTTTCTGATGACGATGCTCATTCTTTCCAAACCAGAGACGCAAAGTATTTTCTCCTTTTCACAACAAGCTTTCTTGCTCATAAAATTGATAAAAAATAAAGATTGTTGTCCTTTATAAAAAATTATGGATGCATGAATGCCATCATCTAAAGTTCCCCATTCCATCATTTTTTTCAATTTTTGAGGGTTCCACTAACTGGTAACTTTTAAT